>PVIH01024269.1:0-23103 GCA_004025045.1 Sigmodon hispidus | reverse complement strand
ACACCCTGGACTGACCCTTCAAGCCCCAGTCCATCTATAGGAACACCTGACTCACTCTTGAGGGAGGGGGGACAAAACTGGATTTGGCCGGGAGTGAAGACTGATCCAAGCATTGTTGGGCCAGTGTGACCATAGGACTGTCGGCTCCCTGCCAAGGGAGGGGATGGGGAGTTGCAGAGAAGAAAAATGATCAGATGTGCTGGGAAGGGGAAGAGACCTTCAATAAGGATATACAGGGATGGAAAAAAAATTTCAGAGGGAAAGCTGAACACAAAGAAAATATATGTGTAGTAATCTTATTTGCATTGTCACCCTTGATAAGCCATGCTTATGATTATTATCCTCTGTATAGTTATTGTTAACTCTTCGGCATTTTTTTAAAATTCTTTTTACTGTTTTTTTTTTTTTTTTTGATAAATACAAAATAAAGAAGAAGAAGAAGAAAAAAAAAAAAAAGACTGAGTCAGGCGTTCCTCTAGAGGGAGTGGGATCCAAGGTACTAGTCCAAGGTGTTTCAGATCCCAAGCTGTTCAGTGGTTGTGGTTTGCAGCTTGGACATGCTTTGCTTTTTCCTTTTTTTTGTTTAGAGTCCACTAATGAGTGAGTACATCCCCTGTTCATCTTTCTGGATTTGTGATACCTACCTCACTCAGGAGGATATTATTCAGATACATCCATTTGCCTGCAAATTTTAGGATATCATTTTTTTTTCTTACTGCTGAGTAGTACTCCATTGTGTAGATGTACCACAGTTTGTTAATCCATTCTTCAGTTGAGGAGCATCCAGGTTGTTTCCAGGTTCTTGCTATTACAAATAATACTGCTATGAACATAGTTGAGCTAATGCCTTTGAAGTGCAAATGTACATCCTTTGGGTATATGCCCAATAGTAGTATTGCTGGATCCTTGGGGAGATTGATTCCCAGTTTTCTGAGAAACCACCATACTGCATTCCAGAGTGGCTGAACAAGTTTACACTCCCACCAACATTGGAGGAGTGTCTCCCTTGCTCCCCAACCTCTCCAGCATAGTCTGTCATCTGTGTCTTTTATCTTACCCAATCTGACAGGTGCCAGGTAGTATCTAAAAGTTATTTTGATTTGCATTTCTCTGAGGGCTAAAGAAGTTGAGCACTGTTTCAAGTGCCTTTCAGCCATTTTTAATTCTTCTGCTGAGAATTCCCTTTTTAGATCTGAACCCCAACTTTTGTTTGGGTTATTCAAGGCTTTGGGCTCTAGTTTCTTGAGTTCTCTATATATTTTAGAGATCAGTCCTCTATCAATTGTAGGGTTGGTGAAAATCTTTCCCCATTCTGTAAGCTGTCATTTTGTCCTGTTGACAGTGTCCTTCAATTTACTTCTGTAAAGCTTCTCAGTTTCAGGAGGTCCCACTTATTGATTGTTGTTCTTAGTGTCTGTGCCACTGATGTTATATTTAGGAAGTGGTCGCCTGTGCCAGTGTGTTGATGGGTATTTCCCACTTTCTTTTCTATAAAGTTCAGAGTGGCTGGGTTTATGTTGAGGTCTTTGATCCACTTGGATTTGAGTTTTGTGTAGGGTGACAGGCTTGGATCTATTTGCAGTTTTCTACACACTATGCTATGCCAACACCATTTGTTAAAGATATTATCTTTTTTCTATTGAATATTTTGGGCTTCTTTGTCGAAGATCAGGTGTTAACAGGGTTTTGGGATAATGCCCGGATCCTCGATTTGATTCCATTGATCCTCAAGTCTGTTTTTATGCCAGTATCAGGCTGTTTTTAATACTGTAGCTCTATCATATAACTTGAAGTCAGGGATGGTGATCCCTCCTGAGGTACTTTTGTTGAGCAAAATTGTTTTGGTAATCCTGACTTTCCTGTTATTCCATATGAAATTGAGTATTGTTCTTTCAAGATACCTAAATATTGTGTTGGGATTTTGATGGGAAGTGCATTGAATCTGTAGATTGCTTTTGGTAGAATTGCCATTTTTTACTATGTTGATCATACCTATCCAGGAACATGGGAGAGCTTTCCATTTTCTGATATCCTCTTCAATTTCTTTCTTTAGTGATTTAAAATTTTTGTCAAATAGATCAGTTACTTCTTTGGTTATAGTTACTCCAAAGTATTTAATGCTATTTGCAGCTATTATAAAGGGTGATGTTTCCCTTATTTCTTTTCAGCCCTTTTATCTATAGTATATAGGAGGACTACTGATTCATTTAAGTTAACCATGTATCTTGCTACATTGCTGAAGGTGTTTATCAGCTGTGGAAGTTCCCTGGAAGAATTTTGTGGATCAGTTGTGTATACAATCATATCATCTGCAAATAGAAATAGTTTCACTTCTTCTTTTCCAATTTGTATCCCTTTAATCTCCTTTCATTCTGTTATTGCTTTAGCTAAAACTTTGAGAACTTTATTGAATAGATAAGGGGAAAGAGAACATCCTTGTCTAGTTGCTGATTTTAGTGGGATTGCTTTGAGTTTTTCTTCATTAAGTAAGATACTGACTGTCAGCTTCTTGCAAATTGCCTTTATTATATTAAGATATTTTCCCTGTATTCCTGATCTCTTCAGGGCTTTTATCATAAAGGAGTGTTGGATTTTTCAAAGGCTTTTTCATTGTCTAAGAATATGATTATGTGTTTTTTCACTTCAGTTTGTTTTTATGATGGATGATATTTAGGGTTTTTTGTATGTTGCACCATCCCTCCATTTCTGGGATAAAGCCTACTAAGTCATGGTGGATGATATTCTTTATATATTGTATATGGTTTGAAAAAATTTTGTTGAGAATTTTAGCATCAATATTCATGATGGAAATTGGTCTGTATTTCTCCTTCTTTGTTTTGTCTTTGAGTGGCTTGGGTATTAGTGTAATTGTGGCCTCATAAAAGGAATTTGGCAATATTTCTTCAGTTTCTACTCTGTGAAATAGTTTGAGGAGTAATGGTAGTAAATCTTCTTTGAATGTCTGGTAGAATTCTGCACTGAAACCATCTGGACCTGGGATTTCTTTTACTTGGAAGGTTTTTAATGACAGCTTCAATTTCCTTAAGGGTTATAGGCCTGTTTAGGTAATTAATCTGATCTTCATTTAATTTTGGTAGATGGTACCTATCCAGAAAGCTGTCCATTTCTTCTAGGTTTTCCATTTTTGTATAGGATAGATTTTCAAAATACATCCTGATAATTCTAAGGATTTCCTGGGGGTCTGTTGTTATGTCCCCCTTTTCATTTCTGATTTTGTTGATTTGGATACACTCTGCTTTTTGATTAGTTTTGATAAGGGCTTATCTATCTTGTTGACTTTCTAAAAAACCAACTCTTTGATTCATTGATTCTTTGTATTGTTCTTTTTGTTTCGATTGTATTGATTTCAGCTCTAAGTTTGATTATTTCCTACTGTCTACTCCTTCTAGCTGAGTTTACTTCTAATTTTTCTAAGGCTTTCAGATGTGCTGTTAATAGTCTAGTGTGGAATTTCTCTAGGCTTTTCATACAGGCATCTAGTGCTATGAATTTTCCTCTTCAGACTGCTTTCATTGTGTCTCACAAATTTGGGTACATTGTGGATTCATTTTCTTTTTTTTTTTTAACAGTTCTTACTTAGTTTTTATTCATAATCATAAACTTAATTCTGCAATCCAGCTAGACTTGGAGGGGAATGAGGAGAATATGGAACCCAAAGAACTTCAGTGAGAGCAGAGATTACAGGGCACTGCGAGCAGATGGGCTGGGGTGCTCTCCTGAGCTACAGAAGGAATGGTCTGGTGGGTAAGAAGCCCGCACATCAACCAGATTACAGTTGTCCACAGTGTAAATGGTGATCTTCTTGCTGGTCTTGCCATTCCTGGACCCAAAACGCTCCATGGCTTCCACAATGTTCATGCCTTCTTTCACCTTCCCAAAGACCATCCAGCCACTCAGCCTTGGTGGTGCAGATAAAGAACTGGGAACCGTTTGTGTTTGGTCCAGCATTTGCCGTGGACAAGATGCCAGGACCTGTGTGCTTCAGGATGAAGTTCTCATCCTCAAATTTCTCTCTGTAGATGGACCTGCCGCCAGTGCCATTATGGCATGTGAAGTCACCATCCTGGCACATGAATCCTGGGATAATCCTGTGAAAGGAGGAACCCTTATATCCAGTTCCTTTCTCTCCAGTGCTCAGAGCCCGAAAATTTTCTGCTCTCTTCGGAACTTTGTCTGCAAATAGCTCGAAGGAGACGCGGCCCAAGGGCTCGCCATCAGCCGTGATGTCGAAGAACACGGTGAGGTTGACCATGGCTTCAGCAAGCGGCAAGAAGAGATGGCAGCATCTGCAGAGCGTGGATTCATTTTCATTAAATTCTAGGAAGACTTTGATTTCTTTCTTAATTTCTTCCCTGACCCAGACGGTGGTTCAGCTGAGTGATGTTTAGTTTCAATGAGTTGGTAGGCTTTTTGTGATTTTTGATGTTGTCGAACTCTAACTTTAGGCCCTGGTGGTCTGATATGATACAAGGGATTATTCCTATTTTTTATATCTATACTCCTTTTCATCTAGTTAGAAGCTTCTGTAATGTTTATTAAATCCATTTGCACCATAATCTCTGTTAGACTCCTTATTTCTCTGTTGAGTCTCTGTCTGGTTGACCTACCTAAGGGTGAAAGTGGGGGTATTGAAGTATCCCACTTTTTTGGGTGTGAGAATTGATGTGGAATTTGAGCATTAGCAGTGTTTCTTTTACATAGATAGGTGCCCTTATATTAGGGGTATAAATATCCAGGATTGAAATCTCCTCTTGACCAATTTTTCCTGAGATGAATAAATAATATACATCTTGGTCCCTTTTAATTGCTTTTAGCTGAAAGTCTACTTTGTTAGATATTAGAATGGCAACTCCAGATTGCTTCTTAGGGCCATTTGCTTGGAAAATCTTTTCCCAACCCTTTACTCTTAGCCTGTGTCTGTCTTTGTGATTGAGATGTGTTTCTTTTATGTAGCAGAAGGATGGCTTGTTTTTGTATCCATCTTGTTAGTGTTTTTCTTTTTATAGGAGAATTGAGTCCATTGATATTAAGGGATATTAGTGCCCATTGATTAATGTTTCCTGCTATTTTTGGTGGTAGCTTGTATGTATTTACTTTGTCTGGACTTTTCTTCCACGGCATTATTGAATGTTTGTGATTTTATGGGTGTATCTGGGATTCTTGTGTTGGAGTTTTCCCTCTAATGCTTTCTGTAGGGCCGGATTGGTAGATAGGTACTGTTTCAGTCTGACTATGTCATGAAATATCTTATTTACTCCATCTATGGTGATTGATAATTTTACTGGGTATAGTGGTCTAGGTTGGCAGCCATGCTCTTTTAGTGTCTGTATAACTTCTGACCAAGCCCTTCTTTTTTTTTTTTTTAAAAAAAAGGAATTAATTTATTTTAAGCCTTTTAAGATGATTAAACTTATACAGTCCAAGAAAATTGTCAGATGAGGCTGAGTGAGAATTGTCTTTGGTAGAAGAGAAACTACAGGATGCATATGTGAATCACTTGGATCCAGGGCTTGACTATATCCTCATCATACTGTCTTCTGTAGATTCTACTACAGAAATTCTTATGCAGAGAGAAGATATTATCTTAGAGTAGATTTTTTTAATCACACAAAGAGTAAAAAAGCTAAAGACCTATTTAGAAAAGGTTTCTTAATTGACTCTGAAATCAAAACAGACTTTGTCAATTAACAGCAATAGGTGCAACACAAATTGTGACACATTTCACTAATGATGAAATTGTCTATTTATGACTACAAAGTGAACATTGGTAAAGAGCTGACCAACCCCTTCTTTCTTTCATCATTTCCATCGAATAGTCAGGAATTATTCTGATGGGTCTGCCTTTATAAGTAAGTTGGCCCTTTTTTTGCAGCTCTTGAAATTTTTCTTTGTTCTGTATATATTGTGGTTTGATTATTTTGTGGTAAGCAGACATTTTTGGGGTCATATCTATTTGGTGTTTTGTAAGCTTCTTGTATCTTTATAGGCATTTCCTTCTTTAAGTTAGAAAAGTTTTCTTCTATGATTTTATTGAATACATTATCTGTGTCTGAGTTGGTATTCTTCTTTTTCTATTCCTATTATTCTCAGGTTAGGCCTTTTTATGGTATCCCAGATATCCTAAACATTTTATGTTATGGCTTTTTTGGTTTTAGTATTTTTTTTTAACTGATGTATCTATTTCTGCTACTGAGTCTTCCTCTCCAGAGATTCTCTCTTCCATCTCTTGGATTCTGTTGGTTAGCTTGTATCTGTAGTTCCAGCTCTTTTCTTCATATTTTCTATATCCACCTTTGCCTCATTCTGTGCCTTCTTTATTGCTTCTATTTCAGTTTTTAGTTTCTGAAATGTTTCTTTTTTGGTTTACCTTTTCTTGGTTTACTTCTCAGGATTTGTTCATCTCTTCCAATTTTTTGTTTGTATGTTCTTCTATTTTTTAAAGGAATTTTTTATATCCTCTTTGATGGCTTCAATAATCTTCATAAAGTTGTTTTTGCTGTTGTTTCCTTTTATTTCCTCTTCATTGCTCTGTTCAGGTCTTGTAGTTGTAGAACCACCAATATCTTCTGTTGTTGCCTTGTTGTTCTTTATATTATTATATATATTTTTGCATTGGCATCTGCCCATGGCTTTAGTGGTTCAAGATTAGTCAGCTCCAGTCAGTTGTTGATAGAGGGCTTGCGTGTCTCCTGTCCCCTCTGAGCAAGGGTCTGCTGAATCTCTGACTCTTCTGTGGACAGGTGTCTGAATTTCAAATCCTCAGTTCTTCTCTGATGAAGCAGTTCGCCTAGGAGGCGGGGCCTGGCCATGTAAGGTCCCCTCTTTTAGGTGTGGCTGGGGGAGCCTCTCACAGCCAAACCCTAGTCCTGTCTGCTAGGGAGAGTCTGAGATCAGACTCTGGGTATTGACCCTGGTCCCAGAGAGCATCTCTCCATCGGAGGTCCAGGTGCTGGAATCTGCTCACCTCTGGACAGGGTATGAATTTCAAATTCCTCAGCCCTTCTCTGCTGATGTTGGATAATTTTCTTACCTCTTACCCCTTGCTTATCTCTGGATATGGGTTTTGTGACTGGTCTGTATCATCTAACCTTGCCTTGTGATCATTTTCTCCAATGACAAGCAGAATTTCATACCTGATAATATTTGGAGCTACTGTTGCATAAAGAATTTTCTGCAGAACTAGAGAGATGGCTCAAGAGTTAAGAACATATAGTAGTCTTGCAGAAGACCTGAGTTTGTCTGCCAGCACCCATACTGGTAGGCTCACAGCTACCTATAACTCCGCAGACACTGGCTTCTTTGGACATCTGTACTTATGTGCATATACATTTCTTTCAGTTTTCACATAATAACTTATTGAAAATAATAAAATAAACATTTTAAAAAGAAACAAAAATTTTCATATCACAGCTGATTTAAAACAAAACTGAAAACTAGAAACTCACCTATGATATTTTCCACCACTCTCCTGTGTCCCTTGTAGACCACACTGGGATTCTTCCCATTAAATTCTACTCTTTCCTTTTCAATGTACTATCTTATTTTCCAAATGTGTGCTTTACCCACTTTTTGCTATTTTGATGTTCTTCTCATTTGAGGTTGTAATATGAACCTTCAAATACTCCTTAAAAATTAAAACTAATATTTTTTGGGTACCTTGCCCCTAGTTAATGGTAATTCCTCAGACTTGTTTATGATCATCCACAAAGTGAAGAAAAGAGGCCAATAACATAGTTCTTTTTAAGAATTTTTAAGTTCTTTTTAATTTTTTATTATATGTGTTCATAATCACACATGAGTGCCATGCCCATAGAGATCAGAGAACTTGTAGAATCCCATTGGGCTGAATTTATAGATAGTTCTGAGCCACCCGGCATATGTGCTGAGAACCTAACTCTGGTCCCTCATAAGAACAGTATATGGTCTTAACCACTAGTCCATCTCTCCAGCCTGACAAGGACAAGGATCTTTGTTGTTATTGCTGTTTTGGTTTGGTTTTGAAACAAGATCTCATTTGTGTAGCACTGACTGGCCTGGCACTTTCTGTGTAAGACCATGTTGGGTTCAAATTGAGAGATATCTGCTTGTACCATAATGGTGGGGACACCTATATCCTTAATAAAACTGTCGTTTAGGTGTTCATCTTTGTAAGTCAGGGGCAATCATGGTAGAATACCACATCAAGAGAGGCTCCTTAATAGGATGAATATTGATGCTAGTCCACCTGCCTCTGCCTTCTGGATGCTAGAACTAAAGGCATGTGCCATCAGACCCCATATTAACCACATTTTAAAACCCCAGTCTATGTTATCACTACAATAGGTGCAAGTAACCCACAGTATCCACCATGGGTCCTTTCCCCTTACCGATGACAATGTGCTAACGAGAGGAGATCTTAGAGTAAAATGAGGAGTGACTTCACTAGGGTCAAGAGGCATTTTACCTTCAGTGACAAAAGGATGGAACAGCAGTCAGTATGATCTGCCTACAGGATGTTGGCAGTGACTGAAGGATTATAATACCCTACAAGTAAATCTATTACCATATGTTTAGAGGATAATTGTATGTTAGAGAAAAATGTTCCAAATCTAGTGCCATGAGTTGTTCCACCCCACACAGATGAGTACATACTAAGTCTCCATAAGGAAGGGCCCTGAATCTTTGCAACTATGTATTTAATTTTTAATTAACTGATTTGTTATATGAGAAAGGTCTTATTATGGTGGTAAGCTTGGACTGGAACTTGAGGATCTCTTAATTTTACATCCTAGGGAACTGATGATATTACACATAGGGACTGCCTTACCCATTCAGATCTACCTCTGTTTTAAGCTTTTCCAAAACTTCCATATTAAAGACTCAGAGACTGATCCTACACAGGAAAAGGGAAAATACTCCATTTTTCAGGGATCACTAGGCATCTGTTCTTAGTTAATATTAATCCTGAGAAATAACACTGCTGTTGAGGCTTCCAAGGCTAACTATGATTGATAGTCAACCTCTAGCTTCAACTGAGCTCTTTGATCCACAGATAAATATTTTTTGGTGTGCTCACCTGCTGGCTGTATTGTCCATGCAGTAGGTATACTGGAAAACTCAAAGTACTACACATTAACTTTCTGACCAGAGAATGGGAGTCACTGTGGGGAGCTGTGGGAACCTTACCCTCTCTGCAAAAAATCATAAAGAAAAGCGATGTTGTATTCCGCAAAGCACTGCAGACCTCAAAATCACCAGAAATACTTTTAAAAAACATAGTTGACTATTCACTAAAATGGAATTTAAAGTGTTATGACACACATACATACATACATGAGAGAGATATTATGGATATATGTTTTTCAGTTTTCTCAACACTTCGGGAATAAACCCCAGGACAGCATTTTACTAGTTTTTCTGCTTCAAAGAATACTAAAATCCTGGCTGGGGTGGCTGACTTTTGCATATGCCTGCAGAAACTGTCCCGGAGATTTTTCAGCCTTTTAAGCATAACAAATTGAAATTGTTGTCCTAAAGCTGATTTTTTTTTAAAAAAAGGACTCACCAAAAAAAGCCTGTACAAAATATACATACAGTTCTTTATTAAACAACTGTAAACACTTCACTATAAAAATCCATAAAACTTTATAAACAAACATTTTGTAAATAGAATCTATGCTACAAGTAAAAGAATTAACACAATTATTTACATGCAATACTGACAAATTTGGCACTTTCTGAAAAGAAATGTACAAAACACTTGCTTAAAAAGAAATTTAAAATTATAAAAACTCAGAGCATCACTATCATGCACTTTGCAAATACCTCACAAGCATTGCTGGCACAGCTAACAGAGAGCACCAGGCTCTCTGGAACATTTAGGTAACTTTCAGTGTGCTTCCATATGTCTGCTGTAAAACCACCTGAACATTGTCAAGAATAAAGTCAAACGCCATGTTCCAAAAAAAAAAAAAAAAAAAAAAAAAAAAAAAAAAAAAAAAAAAAAAAAAAAAAAAAAAAAAAAAAAAAAAAAAAAAAAAAAAAAAAAAAAAAAGCACACATCACCCCTAGCTCTAACTCATCCACAGGAAATCTTCATAAGTCATACAGACCTTTGGGAATGAGTGTGGATGATTGCTCATGTGGTGACTACAATTATAGCTGTTCTCCAGCTGCAGTGTCTCCACTGACTCAGATAAATATAATGCCAGGTACTTGGAAAAGCACCAGGTCACCTGCTCTGTGCTTTTTTCTTCACATTAGTTAGTAAGAGCAAAACTATCTACCTTTCTGTGTCAGGGCCAGCAGTACACCTTTGCAGTCTTGCGACACCATTGTAGACACAGTCTGTCCTACTTTGTTCCCTGATAAACTATGCAGAACCCTTCCAAACCCTACACCACTCTGTTGCACTGAAGACCATCTGTAGTTTCCCTTATATGAACAGAGAGTAGAAAGTAATTTAAAGAGGGGGAGAGTAATTAGGCTCCAGTCAGACTACAAATGGAGACAATGATCCCAAAGGCTGCTCTTGGGAAAAAAATAGAGTTTATATTAGAGCATGGCCATAAGTAAGTAAATTCCACCATCAGATATTAGATGTGTCCTGATAAAGTAGCTTAACTTTGTAGCAAACCTGGCTGAGTGGTTCTCAAGCATTTCTCTTTCTCTTCCTATTGTGATAAAATACTTGACTAAAAGCAACTTCGAAGAGAAGGAGTTTGTTTTAGCTCACAGCTCAAGGTATAACCCATCATGGAGAGGACAAACCAGAACAATAGGGTTTTGAGACAGCTGGTTACAATGAATCAAGAGTAAGAGAACCATGAATGAAAACATACTAGAACACTACTCAAATTGTTTCCTATATCTACTTCACACAGTTCAGGATCCCCTCCTCAGAGAATGGTCAGGGCAGTGAGGACAATCTTCCCACATCACTTCATATAATTAAAATAATTCCCCTGATGGGCATGTCAAGAAGCCTATCTTCTAGGTGATTCTGGAGCTCATCAAGTTGAAAATTAGTACTAACCATCTACACAAGGGAGGTTTTTGTTTTAACCCTTGAGTATGATGTCCACTGCATGCTTAGGAGGTACACACTAGAAAGAGCTATTGTGTAGTACATACGGTTGGAGAAGTTAGTGACAGAAAATGCTAGAAAACCATGTACTAATGATACCTGGGGGATCAGCACACCAGAGTGTGCTATTCCGTCCCTTCAAATGTTCCTTTAGCTTCCTCCCCTGAAGAAACTCAACAATGTTCTGGGTGTCAAGGGAGAACCATTTCAAGGCAACAATAAAGAACTTCCAAGTGAGTCTGAGATTTTTCTTTATCTGACTTGCAAACTCTCAGGTTATAATATTACTACAGCTTTAGAGATTCATTGCCAATATATGAACACCAGGATTAGATTCAAAGCATTATTTTAACTTATAGCAGAAGTGACAAGACCCAAATGGCTTGGGTCCCAGAACCCTGGCTAGGGGCATAGAGGGAGTGAAGAAATGACAGATACACAGACTTATGCACAACAAAACTGGGATCTGATGGAATTCTGCTTACACTACTGACACTTTGAGAATCTGAAACCACATTATATTTAATAGGTACAACAGAAGAAAGGGCTAGTTAGTCTCTGTAGGAAGTGTCTAAGAGTGGGAAGTCTCAGGTTGTAAACATGCAGAGGAGGAAGCCACATTTTTTAGTCTTTGCACACACTGGGCAATTATTCACATGTGCTTGATAAAAACTTATCTAGATGGCCATGGTGGCATTTATTTATATATATATATATATATATTTCTTAATTATGTACTAAATTTTTTAAAGAGCTGCATAAACATAATATCTTAAGAGTAGAAATATACATATGATACTATAAAATTAAAATTAAATTTGTATCAGTAAACCAAAATCCTTAGCAATATAAATTATCTGAGATTAATAGTTTTCTTTTTATCCTATATTTTTGTATTTCTCTAGATGATAATATCCATGACATACCAAACAACCAAAGACCACCCACACCTCCTAACTCTTGGGAATGGGAGCATAGTTTTCTCTATCCTCAGGAGAGCATGCAAAGGCATCCTCAGGAGTCCCTAAGAAAATTTTGAGATAATGAGCAAGTCCTGGGAAGATCAGCAGTAACCTTTGTTGATAGACATCATCTGTCAAGTTTCAGGAGTTCTCCCTTGATCAAATGTGATCCATATTTACCTGGAATTAATCCACAGCCTCTTGTTTCCTGTGGAAACAAACGCAAAACTGTTTCTCCAAAGCAATGCTTCTTTTAAGTGTCATTTTACAAATATATTTTTTAACTTTTATTTTAATGTTAAGACAGTCTTAAAATATCTAGGCTGGTATATTTCATCAGTTCCTCTTTCAATCCCATGTTCCTCCACAGCTGTTGTTTGCTTGTCAGCATTTAAAAAATCAAAATCAACACAGGAAAATACAGGATCCAGACTCTCTATGTATATTCTATCTCTACATAGCTTTTTAAAAATATTACTTTATTTCTTTTGTAAAGACTTTTTCTACACCTCTTTATTTCTGTCCCAAGTCTACACATATTTTTAAACACACTGTAAACCACTTAGACAGAGGGTTATTTATTTTTTGGTTTGTATCTGTCCTTATTGTGTATCTGTCATCTATTTCTGACCATGAGAGTTTTTAGACTTCTAAGTGGGCATGGCTAGGACTAAAGCAGAAGCTTTGGAAGCTGGCTCTGCCCTGCTTCACTTTCCAACATGGTTGAGGTACCAGTGAGAATCACACTCCTCAACCATGAGAAGCAATATTAAGCAGCTTGTAGCTGTGTTCTGATTCCTAAGGTTGTTCTCACAAGCCTGCAGGCAGTGGCTAAGAAAAGCCTCTTTACATTGCTGTCTCTGAGAGATCAAGGAAGTCCTCTATGTTGTAGCTGAAGCCTGCTGAAGTCAGGGGACATGGTTCTATACCTTAGCCTGCAATGAGATACACAAACTATGAAGCTGCTCTTGGCTCCAAATGTAGGCAAAGAAACTTCCCTTGCTTTAGTTGCTGAAAGTTACTGTCAAAGTTGGACTAGTGGGACATACGAAAGCTAATTTCTGAACTTTGACAACAAAAAGTAGGACAGTCCCTCAAAAATCCCTACTTCACAAGAAAGTATGTCAGATATGCTAGGCCTGGAGGCCAGAGTTGGATGCTCTAATCATTCAGAGGAACTTTGAGTGACTGTTCACATAGCTTGAGGTCCCTGTCATTAGGTAACATTTTACTCTTCTGGGATCTTTGATGAAGACTAAGTTATGATTATATTTTTTCTTAGTTATAATAGAAAGTAATCTAGATACAAAGCTTTAGACTCACCAAGGTAAGTATTTTCTCTTATTTTGCCAAATGCAAATGGATTGTATAACATTACTGTAATTATTACTTAGTAACTGTTTTTGTTGTATATAATTTTATTTTTTAAAGTTAAAACTTTTTAAAAAATTAGACAAAAAAGGGAAATTCTGTGGAATAAACTTCTTGTATCCTGTAAAGATTTGTCACTCAACATAGGTTAATAAAATTCTAATTAGCAGGTAGCTGGGCAGGAACTTATACAAGAAAGCCAAACTGAGAATGACGGGAAGAAAAAGGGCAGGTATTATGTTTATGCAATTCATTTAAAATTGTAATGTATAATTTAAAAATACAGATTAATAGTTAATTACCTACAATAATCAAACTTAGAATCATGTTACTTAGGGTATTTAGATATACAAAGATATATTTCAATTAGATAAGTTACCTTCAATTATTTCAAAGGCCTACAGAATGTGGCATTTAAAATTTTTTTTATTATGAAAAAAGTCATAATTTTATCCATGTATCCCCTTGTTCAGGCTTCCTTCCCCCTCCCGCCCCTCCAAGTCACTCACTCTTCTCTCTATCAGTTTATCTCCTCCCCAGAAAGGGCAGGAGGTCCCAAGGTCCCAAGGTGGCTTACTTCAGCATCCACTCCAGGCAGATCTGCATTCCTCATCCAAACATCAAGACTGAGTCAGGTATTTTCTCTGGAGGGAATGGGCTCCAAGGTGCCAGTCTAAGGTGTTTCAGATCCCAAGCTGTTCAGTGGTTGTGGTTTGTAGCTTAGACATGCTTAGCTTTTTTTCTTTAAAGTCCACCAATGAGTAAGTACATCCCCTGTTTATCTTTCTGGGTTTGTGGGACTTTGCTCAGGAAGATATTCTCCAAATCCATCCATTTGCCTGCAAATTTTAGGATATCATATTTTCTCACTGCTGAGTAGTACTCCATTGTGTAGATGTACCATAGTTTGTTAATCCATCTTCAGTTGAAGGGCATCTAAGTTGTTTCCAGGTTCTTGCTATTAGGGATAACGCTGCTATTAACATAGTTAAGCTAATGCATTTGGAGTGCAAATGTGCATTTATGGGTATATGCCAAGTAGTGGTATTACTGGGTCTTTGAAGATTGATTCCCAGTTTTCTGAGAAATCTCTATACTGCATTCCAAAGTGACTGAACCAATTTACACTCCCACCAACAATGGAGGAGAGTTCCCTTACTCTGCAACCTCTCCAGCATAGGCTGTCATCTGTGTCTTTTATCTTAGCCAATCTGACAGGTATAAGGTGGTATCTCAAAGTTATTTTGATTTGCATTCCTCTGATGGCTAAAGATGTTGAGCACCTTTTCAAGGGCCTTTCAGCCATTTTTAATTCTTCTGCTGAGAATTCCCTTTTTAGTTCTCAGCCCCATGTTTTGATTGGGTAATTCAAGGTTTTGGGCTCTAGTTTCTTGAGTTCTCTATATATTTTAGAGATCAGTCTTCTATCAATTGTAGGGTTGTTGAAAATCTTTTCCCATTCTGTAGGCTGTTGTTTTGTTTTAATGACCTTGCCCTTGGCTTTATAGAAGCTTCTCAATTTCAGGAGGTCTGATTTATTATTGTTCTTAGTGTCTGTGCCACTGGTGTTATATTTAGGAAGTGGTCACCTGGGCCAATGCATTGGAGGGTATTTCCCATTTTCTTTTCTATCAGGTTCAGTGTGGCTGGGTTTATGTTGAGGTCTTTGATCCACTTGGATTTGAGTTTTGTGAAGGGTGACAGGATTAGATCTATTTGCATTTTTCTACACACTACCATCTAACTATGCCAACACCATTTGTTAAAGATACTATCATTTATCCATTGAATATTTTGGGCCTCTTTGTCAAAGATCAGGTGTTCATAAGTGTTTGGGTTTATGTCAGGATCTTCAGTTCGATTCCATTGATCTACAAGTTTTTATGCAAGTATAAGGCTGTTTTTATTGCTGTAGCTCTATCATATAACTTGAAGTCAGGGATGGTGATCCCTCCTGAGGTACTTTTATTGAGCAAAATTGTTTTGACAGTACTTGCTATCTTGTTATTCCAAATGAAGTTGAGTTTTGATCTTTCAAGGTGTGTAAGAAATTCTGTTGGAATTTTGGCAGGAAGTGCCTTGAATCTGTAGATTGCTTTTGGTAGAACTGTCATTTTTACTATGTTGATCATACCTATCCAGGAACATGGGAGATCTTTTCATTTTCTGATATCCTATTCAATTTCTTTCTTCAATGATTTAAAGTTTTTGTCAAACAGATCTGTTGCTTCTTTGGTTATAGTTACTCCAAGGTATTTAATGCTATTTGCAGCTATTAGAAAGGGTGATGTTTCCCTTATTTCTTTTGCAGCCCTTTTATCTTTAGTGTATAGAAGGGCTACTGATTTCTTTGAGTTAACCTTGTATCCTGCTACATTGCTGAAGGTGTTTATCAGCTGTAGAAGTTCCCTGCTAGAATTTTGTGAATCACTTACGTATACAATAATATCATCTGCTGATAGAGATAGTTTCATTTCTTCTTTTCCAATTTGTATCCCCTTAATCTCATTTCATTCTCATATTGCTTTAGCTAAAACTTTGAGAACTTTATTGAATAGATAAGGGGAGAGAGGACATCCGTGTCTAGTTCTTGATTTTAGTGGGATTGCTTTGAGTTTTTCTCCATTAAGTTTAATGCTGGCTGTCAGCTTCTTGTAAATTGCCTTTATTATATTGAGATATTTTCCCTGTATTTCTGATCTCTCCAGACCTTGTGTCATAAAGGAGTGTTGGATTTTGTCAAAGGCTTTTTTAGCATCTAAGAATATGATCATATGTTTTTTCCCTTCAGTTTGTTTATATGGTGGATGACATTTATGGTTTTTTATATGGTGATCCAGCCCTCCATTTCTGGGATGAAGCCTACTTGGTCATAGTGGATCATATTTTTTTTTATATATTGTTGTATACGTTTTGCCAGAATTTTGTTGAGAATTTTAGCATCAATATTCATGAGAAAAGTTGGTCTGTAATTCTCCTTCTTTGTTGTGTCTTTGAATGGCCTAGGCATTAGGGTAATTGTGGCCTCATAAAAAGACTTTGGCAATATTCCTTCAAATTCTGTTGTGTAAAACAGCTTTAGGAGTATTGGTAATAGCTCATTTTGAATGTCTGGTAGATCTCTGCACTGAAAATATCTGGACCTGGGCTTTTTTTTTTTTTTTAAAAAATTGAAAGGCTTTTAATGACAGCTTCAATTTCCTTAGGGTTATAGGTCTGTTTAGGTATTCATTAATTATTTGTATTTTTCTTCTTGTTTCAATTGTATTGATTTCAGCTCTAACTTTGATTATTTCCTGCTGTCTACTCTTTCTAAGTGAGTTTGCTTCTAATTGTTCTAAGGCTTTTAGCTGTGCTGATAGTTCTCTAGTGTGGGATTTCTCTAGGTTTTTGATATAGGCATCTAATGCTATGAATTTTCCTCTCAAGACTGCCTTCATTGTGTCCCACAAGTTTGGGTATGCTGTAGATTCATTTTCGTTAAATTCTAGGAAGTCTTTGATTTTTTTCTTAATTTCTTCCTTGACCCAGAGGTGGTTCAGTTGAGTGATGTTTAATTTCCATGAGTTGGTAGGCTTTCTGTGATTTTTGATGTTGTTGAACTCTAACTTTAGGCCATTGTGGTCTGATATGATACAAGGAACTAGTTCCACTTTTTTTGTATCTATTGGTATTTGCTTTATGACAAATTATGTGTTCAATTTTAGAGAAAGTTCCATGTGGTGCTGAGAAATATGCATATTCCTTTGCATTTTGGTGGAAGCTTCTGTAAATATCTATTAATTCCATTTGCATCATAACCTCTGCTAGACTCCCTATTTCTCTGTTGAGTCTCTGGCTGGTTGACCTATCCAAGTGTGGAAGTGTGGTATTGAAGTCTCCCTCTGTTAGGGTGTGAGAATTGATGTGATATTTGAGCTTTAGTACTGTTTCTTTTACATAGGTAGGTGCCCTTATATTAGGGGCGTAAATATTCAGGATTAAAAATCTCATCTTGACCAATTTTCCTGAGATGAATAAATAATAACAATACTGGCCTCTTTTAATTGATTTTAGTTTGAAGTCTATTTTGTTGGATATTAGGATTATAATCCCAGGTTGTTAACTAGGGCCATTTGCTTGGAAAATCTTTTCCCAACCCTTCACTCTGAGCCTGTGTCTGTCTTTGTGGTTGAGGTGTGTTTCTTGTATGCAGCAGAAGCATGGCTTCTGTTTTTGTATCCATCTTGTGTGTGTCTATAAGTGAGTTGAGTCCATTGATATTAAGGGATATTAGTGACCACTGATTGATGTTTCCTGCTATTTTTGGTCATATCTTGTATGCATTTTCTTTCTCTGTGTTTTTCTTCTGTGGGATTATTGATTGTTTGTGGTCTCATGGGTTTATTTGGGATCCTTAAGTTGGAGTTTTCCCTTTAATGTTTTCTGAAGGGCAGGATTTGTAGATAGGTATTGTTTAAGTCTGACTTTATCATGAAATATTTTGATTACTCCAGCTATGGTGATTGATAGTTTTGCTGGGTACAGAAGTCTTGGTTGGCAATCAGTCATGCTCTTTCAGTGTCTATATAACTTCTGACGAAAACCGTCTTGCTTTCCTTGTTTCCTTTGAATAATCATGTGTTATGCTGATGAATCTGCCTTTATAAGTAAGTTGGCCCTTTTCTTTTGCGGCTCTTAAATTTTTTTCCTTAGTTCTGTATGTTTTGTGGCTTGATTATTATATTTTGTGGCTTGATTATTATATGGTGAGCAGACTTTTTGCGGGGGGGGGTTGTCAATTGTGTTTGGTGTTTTGTAAGCTTCTTGTATCTTTATAGGCATCTCTTTCTTTAAGTTGGGAAAATTTTCTTCTATGATTTTATTGAATACATTATCTGTGCCTTTGAGCTGGTATTCTTCTCCTTCTTTTATTCCTATTATTCTCAGGTTAGGACTTTTCATGGTGTTCCAAATTTCCTGAATGTTTTGTGTTATGGCTTTTTTGGTTTTAGTATTTTTTTTTTAACTGATGTATTGATTTCCACTATTGAGTCTTCCAGACATTCTGTCTTCCATCTCTTGGATTTTGTTGGTTATGCTTGTGTCTGTAGTTCTAGCTCTTTTCTTCAAAATTTCTACTTCTACCTTTGCCTCCTTTTGTCCCTATTTTATTGCTTCTATTTCACTTTTTATTTCCTGGAATGCTTCTTTCATTTTTTGGTTTACCTTTTCTTGGTTTTCTTTCTAGAATTTGTTCATCTCTTCCAATTTTTTGTTTGTATTTTCTTCTATTTCTTCAAGAGAATTTCTTATGTCCTCTTTGATGGCTTCAGTAATCTTCATAAAGGTGTTTTTGATGTTGTTTCCTCCTGATTCCTCTTCTTTGCTCTGTTCAGGTCTTGTAGTTGTAGAACCATTAGTTTCTTCTGTTGTTGTATTGTTGTTCTTTATATTGCTATATACACTCTTGCACTGGCATATGCCTATGACTTCAGTGGTTCACAATTAGTCAGCTCCTAGTCAGTTGTGACTAGAGGCCTTGTGTGTCTCCTGTCTGATCTGAGCAATGTGTCTGTTCAATTTTTGACTCTGCTCTGGATGGGGACAGAGTTTCAAAGCCCCCAATCCTTGTCTGATGATGCAGTTCACCCTGAAGATGGGGCCCAGCCTGGCAGGGCCTAGAGCCTTCTGATGAGAGAAGTCTGAGATCAGACCTTTGGCTGTGAGCTTGATCCTGGAGAGAAATTCTCCAGACTGTGGCCCAGGAGGAGTGATCTGCTCACCTTTGACTCCACTCTGGGAGGGGACAGAGTTTTAAAGCCCTTGGTCCTTGTCTGAAGACACAGTTTGCCCTGGAGAAAGGGCTCAACTGGGTAGGACCTAGGGCCTTCTTTGACTCTGCTCTGGATGGGGACCCCATGGTGGCATTTCTGTGTGGTATATCCCTATAACTGGCCAGCTGTTCTATGAACTGCATGTGTGGATGTGTGAATATAGTGTCTGTATGTGAGCACTGTGAATGTCCGTCTCTCACAAAGAGCATCACTCTGTATTTGTAGGATAGCACAGAACAAATCACATGAGGAAAGAATGAGACACTCGCCCATAGCTTTTGGTTCCGCTCCCGGACCAAGTGCTGTCTGCAGAGTCCCAGCGCACTCTGGAGCAGGGGCAGATAAACTCTGCCGGTCACCATACCCACAGCTCCTGCTGAGGGAATTTGCACGGCTACCAACCACCACCTCGAACTAAGTGAGCCAACAACTGCAGGGGTCTCTGAAGGACAGACTCAGACCCCACCCAGAGGTGAGGAGGGGTCACCAGGCTGAAGCGCCTATATCCCAGCCTGGGAGGGAAAGTTAAGCTCCCATAGCTTTCGGTTCCGCTCCGGGACCAAGTGCTGTCTGCAGAGTCCCAGCACACTCTGGAGCAGGGGCAGATAAACTCTGCCTGTCACCATTCCCACAGCTCCTGCTGAGGGAATTTGCATGGCTACCCACTACCACCTCAAACTGAGCGAACCAACAACTGCAGGGGTCTCTGAAGGACAGACTCAGACCCTGACCAGAGAGGTGACAGGAGGCACACAAACCCGAGTGCCACAAATGACCAGGAGCCATCTAATCGTGAACCACTGAAGCCATGGGCAAACGTCAGTGCAAAAAATTACATAATAATACAAAGGACAACATGGTAACTCCAGAAGAGAGTGACGATCTTACAAATACAAGACCTGAACTGAGTGGAAGCAACACCAAAAATTCCTTTTCAATGATCATCGAAGCTCTAAAAGAAGAGATGAAAAAAAGCCTTATCCTGTTGCGGCCGCCATCGTCGAGAAGCAGCCATGGCTATGCGCTACCCTATGGCCGTGGGCCTCAACAAGGGCCACAAGGTGACGAAGAACGTGAGCAAGCCGAGGCACAGTCGGCGCCTCGGGCACCTCACCAAGCACACCAAGTTCCTGCGGGACATGATCTGGGAGGTGTGCGCCTTCATGCCCTATGAGCAGCGCGCCATGGAGCTGCTCAAGGTGTCCAAGGACAAGCGCACGCTCAAGTTCATCAAGAAGAGGGTGGGCACGCACATCCGCACCAAGAGGAAGCGCGAGGAGCTGAGCAACGTGCTGGCGGCCATGAGGAAGGCAGCGGCAAAGAAGGACTGAACCCCACCACCCCACCCCGACCCCAATAAAGCTGCTCCCGCCGGGAAAAAAAAAGAAAAAAAGCCTTAAAGAAATAGAAGAAAATGCAAACAAAAAATTGGAAGAGATGAGCAAATCTATGAAAGAAACATGCCAGGAACTAAAAGCTGAAATAAAAGCTGAAATAGAAGCAATAAAAAAGGCACAAAATGAGGCAAAGATGGAAATAGAAAACCTGAAGAAAAAATCTGGAAGCACAGATACAAGCATAACAAACAGAGTTCAAGAGATGGAAGATAGAATCTCTGAAGTGGAAGACTCAGTAGCTCAAATAGATATATCAGCCAAAGAAAATAGTAAAACTAAAAAAGCCATAACTCAAAATGTTCAGGAAATCTAGGACACCATGAAAAGATCTAATTTGAGAATAATAGGAATAGAAGAAGGAGAAGAATATCAGCTCAAAGGCAAAGATAATGTTTTCAATAAAATCATGGAAGAAAACTTTCCTAACCTGAAGAAGGAAATGCCTATAAAGATATAAGAAGCTTACAGAACACCAAATAGGTATGATCCCCCCAAAAAAAGTCAGCATGCCACATTATAATCAAGCCACAAAACATACAGAACAAAGAAAAAATTTTAAGAGCTGCAAAAGAAAAGGGCCAACTCACATATAAAGGCAGACCCATCAGAATAACGCCTGACTATTCAATGGAAACGATGAAAGCTAGAAGGGCTTGGTCAGAAGTTACACAGATGCTAAAACAGCATGGCTGCCAAACTGGAATATTATACCCTGCAAAATTATCAATCACCATAGATGGAGTAAACAAGGTATTTCAGGACAAAGTCAGACTGAAAGAATATCTATCTACCAATCCAGCACTACAGAGAGTATTAGAGGGAAAACTACAACCTAAGGACCTCAGATACACCCACGAAATCACAAACAATCAATAAGTCCACAGAAGAATACCCTAGAGAAAGGAAATACAAAGAAGTTGCCACCAAAAATGGCAGGAAATATGAATCAATGGTCACTAATTTCCCTTAATATCAATGGTCTCAACTCTCCTATAAAACGTCACACACTAACAAGATGGATACAACAACAGAAGCCATACTTCTGTTGCCTACAAGAAACACACCTCAACTGCAAAGACAGACACAGGCTTAGAATAAAGGGCTGGGAAAAGATTTTCCAGTCAAATGGTCCTAAGAAACAAGCAGGGGTTGCAATCCTAATATCTAACAAAGTAGACTTTAAGCTAAAAGCAATAAAAAGGGACCAAGATGGTCACTACTTATTCATCACAGGAAAAATTGGTCAAGAGGAGATTTCAATCTTAAATGTTTATGCTCCTAATATAGGGGCACCTACATATGTAAAAGAAACACTGCTAAAGCTCGAATCCCACATCAATTCTTACAGCTTAATAGTGGGAGACTTAAATACCCCACTTTCAACCCTGGATAAATCAACCAGACAGAGCCTCAACAGAGAAATAAGGAGTCTAAATGAGGTTATGATGCAAATGGATTTCATAGATATCTACAGATCCTTCCACCCAAAGGCAAAGGAATATACATATTTCTCAGCTTCTCATGGAACTTTCTCCAAAATTGACCACATAATTGGTCATAAAGCAAATATCAGCAGATACAAAAAAATGGAAAAATTCTCATGTAACATATCGGACCACCAGGGCCTAAAGTTAGAATTCAACAGCATCAAAACCCAAAGACAGCCTACCAACTCATGGAAACTTAACATCAATCAGCTGAACCATCTCTGGGTCAAGGGACAAATTAAGAAAGAAATCAAAGTCTTCCTAGAATTCAATGAAAATGAATCTACAATGTATCCAAACTTGTGGACACAATGAAAGCAGTCTTAAGAGGAAAATTCATAGCGCTAGATGCCTATATGAAAAACCTTGAGAAATCCCACACTAGAGACCTAACAGCACAGCTGAAAGCCTTAGAACAATTAGAAGCAAACTCACCTAGAAGGAGTAGATGCCAGGGAATAATCAAACTTAGAGCTGAAATCAATACAATTGAAACAAAAAGAACAATACAAAGCATCAACGAATCTAAGACTTGGTTCTTTGAGAAAGTTAACAAGATAGGTAAGCCCTTAGCCAAACTAATCAAAAAACAGAGAGAGAGTGTCCAAATCAACAAAATCAGGAATGAAAAGGGGGACATAACAACAGACCCCCAGGAAATACAGAGAATTATCAGGTCATATTTTGAAAATCTGTATTCCACAAAAATGGAAAACCTAGAAGAAATGGACAGCTTTCTGGACAGGTACCATCTATCAATATTAAATGAAGATCAGATTAATTATCTAAACAGGCCTATAACCCTTAAGGAAATTGAAGCTGTCATTAAAAACCTCCCCAAAAATAAAAGCCCTGGTCCAGATGGTTTCAGTGCCGAATTCTACCAGACATTCAAAGAAGAATTACTACCGTTACTCCTCAAACTATTTTACACAGTAGAAACTGAAGGAATATTGCCAAATTCCTTTTATGAGGCCACAATCA
>PVIH01024268.1:0-23108 GCA_004025045.1 Sigmodon hispidus | reverse complement strand
CTGGTATTCTTCTCCTTCTTCTATTCCTATTATTCTCAAATTAGGTCTTTTCATGGTGTCCCAGATTTCCTGAACATTTTGAGTTATGGCTTTTTTAGTTTTACTATTTTCTTTGACTGATATATCTATTTGAGCTACTGAGTCTTCCACTTCAGAGATTCTATCTTCCATCTCTTGAACTCTGTTTGTTATGCTTGTAACTGTGGTTCCAGCATTTTTCTTCAGGTTTTCTATTTCCATCTTTGCCTCATTTTGTGCCTTTTTGTTGCTTCTATTTCAGCTTTTATTTCAGCTTTTAGTTCCTGGCATGTTTCTTTCATAGATTTGTTCATCTCTTCCAATTTTTTGTTTG
The DNA here is from genome assembly GCA_004025045.1 of Sigmodon hispidus. Lineage (NCBI taxonomy): Eukaryota > Metazoa > Chordata > Mammalia > Rodentia > Cricetidae > Sigmodon > Sigmodon hispidus. Next base: position 22,756 of record PVIH01024268.1, on the reverse strand, counting down.
TATTTTCTTCTATTTCTTTAAGGCTTTTTTTCATATCTTCTTTTAGAGCTTTGATGATCATCGAAAAGGAATTTTTGGTGTTGCTTCCTTCTGTTTCCTCTTCATTGCTCAGTTCAGGTCTTGTATTTGTAAAATCGCCACTCTCTTCTGGAGTTACCATGTTGTCTTTTGTTTTATTATGTAATTTTTTGCACTGACGTTTGCCCATGGCTTCAGTGGTTCACGATCAGATGCCTCCTGGTCAGTTGTGGCACTCAGGTTTGTGTGCCTCCTGTCACCTCTCTGGTCAGGGTCTGAGTCTGTCCTTCAGGGACCCCTGCAGTTGTTGGTTCGCTCAGTTCGAGGTGGCGGTGGGTAGCCGTGCAAATTTCCTCAGCAGGAGCTGTGGGTATGGTGACCGGCAGAGTTTATCTGCCCCTGCTCCAGAGTGTGTTGGGACTCTGCAGACAGCACTTGGTCCAGGAGTGGAACCAGAAACTATGGGAGCTCAACTCTCCCTCCCAGGCTGGGATATAGGTGCTTGGGCCTGGTGTCCCCTCCTCACCTCTGGGCAAGGTCTGAGTCTGTCCTTCAGAAACCCCTGCAGTTGTTGGCTAGCTCAGTTCGAGGTGGCGGTAGATAGCCGTGCAAATTCCCTCAGCAAGAGCTGTGGGTATGGTGACCGGCAGAGTTTATCTGCCCCTGCTCCAGAGTGTGCAGAAGGACAATTTTTAAATGTACTAGAGACTTTGAAACTTAGCTCATGAGTCCTCTCATTTTTTTCAAGGTATAGATAGGCTCCAATCATTGTGCTGTAAGATGACATTCCTAAAATCTCTCATAACCAAGAAAGAAATAGATGGAGATTGATACTGGTCTTCTAATTATAAAGTTAATGCATTTTCCAGTTTATATAGTCTAGCACATTCCATGTTACACAGATGAATAATAACATGCTAATCAGGGCTCCGTGCCACACCTCTGCCACACTTATAGACAGACTTCCACACTTCTGACATTGAATTCTCTCTGATGTGTGTGTGTGTGTGTGTGTGTGTGTGTGGTTTCTTTTTCACACTTCCAAATATATTAGTAGCTGTTATTCTGTGTAGAATTAATTTTTGAGATTAGAATTTGATTACAGAAATTCTCCCTTCCCTTTTTTTCAACTCTTTCCATAAACCCCTCCCAACTCTCCTTCATATTCATGATCTTAGTTCATTACTAATTATTATTGCATGCATATAGACATATACCTATATATATTCCTAAATATAATCTATTAAGTTCGTGTAATGCTACCTGTATGTATAATTGTAGGGCTAATCATTTTGAACTGGGCAATGAATTAGTGTGCTCTTCCCTAGAAAAGGCCACCTCTCTCATTAGCAGCTTTCTTCAGTTGCCTATCATTATTTTTCATAGATTTCTCTCCATGGCAAGCTCCTTTGAGTTATCAACCATTGTTATTACTGGTATATTCATAATTTATTTCCTTAAACCACATTGTTTAGGAAACATGGGACATATCTCGCTGACAACATAAATTTTTAATTTACTCATTCATAAGACAATTTCATGTAATTGGAAGGACTCAAGTAATCATTATGTTTAAAACACCCGGTGAATAAGGACAGTTACAAAATGGATTTTAATTTCCTTTCATAGAGTTTTAGTTCTCATTAACTTTTTTATAAAGATGGTCTTTTATTCAGTCAAATGTTTTGTGTCTACAGCATGCCTGGCCCCAGGAATATGTCAGTTCATCCAGAGGTTTTTGTTAGTGAGTTACAGCTGTCTATTGTATTAGTACAACTGGGGTCAGCAGCTCATCAGAAATGGCATGCAGAATATCAAGTGGTTGTTTGTATAGGTACTAGATTTTCTACAGAGAAATAGTTATTCTTCAAAGAATAGCCATAATTTTCAAATGATTACAATCCTGAAGTAGGTAAATAAATACTACAAACACATGCTAACAAGCTCTCAAATTGTATACAGCTAAAGACATCTAGAAGAATTGTTTATTACTTTTTAAGCACTCAGAGGAGTGAAACTCTGCACACACACACACACACACACACACACACACACACACACACACACCACCCTTACTCTCCTCCAAACACATCAACTGTTGCATTAGGCTGTTTGGAAAAGAAACTGAAAATCTGCTGATAAAAATTTATGGCAAAATAAATATTTTTTGCTTCAACTTCTAAGGAAAGGTTCTTTTTTAGTTTTTAAATTGAAAACATTTTTTTTCTGTATATTTTGATCTTCCTGACCACCCTACATGACCAAGTTTATGTTTTTTCAACATCAAAACAATAAAAAATTAAAAACAAACAAAATGAACAAAACCCCACATAAACACACACACAAAACAAAAAATAAAATAAACAAGCACAAGAGATCAATTAGGCAAACAAAGAAAGCACCCTGTCAAAATGTAATAAAAATACCATTGAGTTTGTTTTCATTGGCCAGATATGCTTAGGCATGGGTTCTTACCTGAAGTGTGGTTAATATACCCAGTGTGACTCCACTGAAGAAAACTAATTTTCCCTTTGCTAGCAGGTATCAATTATGGATAGCTTCTTGATTTTGAGTAAGACACCCATGTCCACATCTCCCTCTCAGTTCTGGGAACCTGTGTGGCTTGAACAAATGCAGGTCTTTTCTGTATTAACACAGTCACTGCGAGTTAATATAAACATCAGCTCTATTATGTCTGAAAGACACTATTTCCTTGGGTCATCTATTACCATTGATGCTTACACTCTTTCTACCTCCTTTTACACATGTATGGTGAAGAAATTCCAATGTAAGAATGAATGCTTCAAGGTCTCTAACCCTGTGTTAAATACCACCTACTTTAAGAAGAAGCTTCTCTAATGAGGTGTGTGTGTCTGTGTGTATGTGTGTGTGTAAAATGAGTGTGTCATCTGGAGTCATTTTGTTGCTATGTTTCTTTAGTAGAACAATACTATTGAGCTTTCATATATTCTCAGGTTCTTGGACACATTAACAGTACCATGTGTGTGCTATATCCTGTGAAGTAGTTTTAAATCCAATTTAAAAGTGATTGGTTGCTTCTATAATGCTTGTGCCAGTATATCTTGCAGGCAGATCTCTGTTATAGGCCACAGGATTTGTAGCTGAGTGATACTGATGATTTCTTTTCTCTGCCAGTATCATAAAGAGTAACTTTCAGTAACATAAATACTAGTCAGTAGAGGTGAAGCTTCTAGCTAGGCATCATCTTGACTTCTACATCTTTGATGACATAAGCAAATGTTGTCTTCATCAATAGGGCATCACTATCACACTGTGGAGAATTACCAAATATCTTGTCAATAGCCTGTGATGTTTAGGGTTTCCATGAAGCTCCTTTTGTCTATGACTCAACAAGATGCGACCCTTCCTTACACTGGAGGTTATATTTTTTGCATTTTCAATTTATTTATGAAGGTTTATTTCCCATGTATACTACTGCTTGCCCTCCATTCCTTCCTCCCAGTCCCTCCCAGTCCTCCCTCAGCATCCTCCTCACTCCCATCCCCCATCATTCCCCAAGGTGGATGAGGATTCCAAAGGGAGGTCAGGCTTTAAATTGGTAGTATCAGATGTTTAGTTGAGGCAATCTCTCCCCTACTATTTAGATTCCTTTCATATATGTATATGCTTTAGGAGGCTTCTAAAGATTTCCGTTTGTTTTTAGAAATTTTTTTAGTTAGTTGCCCCTTCTCATATTTACCCTCCACTCATATTCCATTTCCTAACTGATACTCCCAGGTCCCCCTTTGTCTCTCTGTAAGAGTATATTTTATTTACCCTTCCTTCAGGCATCTTCTACTCTCTTCTAGTCCCTAATTATGTGCCTAAAAACTATTGTTATACAGATTGTAGAACATTTATTGAAAACTTAAAATGTATCATCCACATATATAAGAGAAAACATACAGTATCTGTTTTTCAAGGCCTGGGTTATTTTAATCAGGATATTTTTTAGCTTCATTCATTTAGCAGAAAATTTTATAATTTCATTTTTCTTAACAGCTAAATAATATTTTATTGTATAAAATTACCACATTTCCTTACCCATTCATTCTTTGATGAACATCTTGGCTATTTCAAGTTTCTGACTCTTATAAATAGAGCAGCAACAAGTATTTCTATAGTAGAATATAGAACACTTTGTATACATGCCCAAGAGTAGTATAGCTGCCTCTTGAGATAGGTCCATTTCCAGCTTCCCAAGGAATACTGCAGTGATTTTCATAGAGACCATATAAGTTTGCACTTCCACTATCAATGGATGAGTGTTTCCCTTACTTCAAATCCTACCCAGCATGAGCTGTCATTTGTTTTATTGATTTTGGCCTTTAAAATTGGAGTAAGATGAAATATCAAAGTAGTTTTAATTCTCATTTTCCAGACGACTAAATATGTTGAACATTTATTTTACTATTTGTGTTTCACTTTTTGAGAACTCATTTACTTAGTTCTGTAATCTATGTTTAAGTAGATTCTTTTTTCAATTTATTTATTTATTTATTTATTTATTTATTTATTTATTTATTTATTTATTTTTATGACATGAAGTCCCTTTTTCCCCTTGTATCCCCTTATTCTCCTTTCCTTCCCCCTCCCAATCCCTCCCTTTCGGTCTTCAGCCTCCCCCCTCCCCACACCCCATCCCCTTCTCCAAAAAGAGCAAGAGGTTCCAAGGTGGATCAACTCAGCATCCACTCCAGGCAGGCTTGATTTCCTTATCCTAATGTCAAGACTGGGTTAGATGTTCCTCTGGAGGAAATGCACTCCGAAGTGCCAGTCCATGCATAGAAACACAGTCTGATCTCTCCCCTCGAGGCTCCACATACTGCCCATATCAATGGACAGCTGCCTATCCTTGGAGGACCTAGTTCCTTTTTTTGAAGGTTCCCCAGTGACTGCTCTTAATTCAGTAAGCTCCCCAGAGCTCCAGTCAGCCATCACTGTGGGAAATTTCCTCATAAGCCCGATCCCCTTGCTCATATAGACTCTTCTCCCCTGCTCTCAGCTGGACCAGGACCTCAGCCATGTATCTCTGCCTCTATTCATTATTGGATGTAAGTTCTGTTATGGCACTTGGGATGTCTATTCATTTGATTATAGGGGAAGTCTTGTCTAGGCAACACCTTTACTATTGGTTGGCAGGGACATCCTGTGAGTTCTTGAAGGTTTCCCTAGCACCTAGTCTTTTTCCATCCCTACGTTGGCTTCCTTTATTAAGATCTTCATCTCTTCTTTTTTTCTCTTTCCTTGTTGAGTCTCTCACTCAATCCTCCCCTTCTCTCTCACCTCTTCTTGGTTGCAACTCCTTATGATCCCAATTAGCTAAGGAGATCTTCTCTATTTTCTCTTCCTAGAGGAATCCCTGGAAGTCTCTCTTAAGTTCATTTTGATCCCAAGCTTTTCAGGGATTCTGATTTTCAGCTTGGGTGTTCTTTGCTTTTTTTGTGTGTCTAAAGTCCACTAATGAGTGAATACATCCCCTGCTTATCTTTCTGGACTTGTGATACCTCGCTCAGGAAGATATTCTCCATTTGCCTGTGAATTTGTTTTTCTTGATGTCCAGCTTTTGTTTTTTTTATTTGTTTGTTTGGTTATTTTAGATAATAACCATCTATCAGATGAATAATTGGGAAAAATATTTTCCCGTTCTGTAGGCTGATACTTTGCCCTCATGGTGGTGTCTTTTGCCATAATAGAATTATTACAGCTTCCCAAGTCACATTTATTAACTGTTGGTCTTAGTGTCTATGCCATTAGTTTGCTGTCCAGAAAGTCTTTTCTTGTGACAGTAAGTTCAAACCTATTTTGCACATTCTGGCCATTTTTAATCTTAGGTTGATGGTTTTGATCCTTTAAAAAGTTTATATATAATCATTATTTTACATGCAGTGGCCTAGTTTGACCTACATCATTGTTGCAGATGCTATCTTCTTTGTCAAAAATTGAGGGTCTATAGTTGGGTGCACTTATGTGTGGTTCTCCAGTTCATTTTCATTGATCAGCATGTCTGTTTGTTTTATGTCAGTGCCATGGTGTTTATGTTGCTACAGCTCTTTAACACAACTTGTGATCTGGGATGGTGATACTTCCAGTGGTTCTTTTATTATTCAAGATTGTGTTAGGTAGCCTCAGTTTTTTTTTTTGTGTTTCCATACAAAGTTGAAGATTTATTTTTTAACTTTTTGTGAAAAGATGTTTAAATTTTCATGAGAATTGCATTGAATCTATGCTTTACTTTTAATAAAATAGCCACTTACACTATACTAATCCCATCATTCCATGAACATGAGAAATCTTTTCATCTCATAGTGTCTTACTCAGTTTCTTCAAGGTTTTAAAGGTTTATTCTACAAGTCTTTCAATTGCTTCATTAGAATTATACCAAGGTATTTTGATTCTACTAAAAAGGTTACTGTTTCTCTGATTTCTTTTTCAGTATGTCATTTGTAGATAGAAAGGCTACTGATTTTCATGTGTTTATATACTCTGCTACTCTGTTGAACATGTATATCAACTATAGAGTTTTGGGGTCTCTTGTGTATAAAATTATATGCAAATAAAGATACTTTGACTTCTTTTTTTCCTATATGTATCCCCTTGATCTCCTTTAGCTGTCTTATTGTTTTAGCTAAGTACTATATTGGATGAGTATGGAAAGAATGAACATCCTTGTCTTGATCCTAATTTTAGTGGAGATTTTTGAGTTCTCGTTTTCATTCTGTTATGTGGTGAATTATACTTATTGAGTCTAATACACTGAGCCATCATTGTAACTCTGGGATGAAACCAAATTGATCATGGCAGATGATCTTTATATGCTCTCGGATTAAGTTTGCAAGTATTATAGTCAGAGTTCTGTATATATGTTTCTAAAGGATATTGGTTTATTTTTCTTTTCTTGTGGTATCTTTGTATGGTTTTATTATTAGTGTAAGAGTGGCTTTGTGAAAAGCATTAAGAAATGCTATTTCAGTTTCTATTTTGTTAAATAACATGAGGAGTTTGGATGTTAATTCTCCCTTGCAGTTGTTGTAGAATTATGAACTGAATCCATCTGACCCTGAGCTTTTTATTTTGTTTGGTTTTGGTTTGTTTTAGGAGACTTTTAATAACTAAATTTTTCTTCTAGTCCCAGCTGTAGAGCTACATTGGTAGGTTAAATTTATTTAAAATTGGTTTTATCATGTAATGTTTTCTTTGGCTACTGTGATTGATGGTTTTGCTGGGTATAGTAGCCTGGTCTTACATCTGTGGTCTCTCAGAGTTTGTAGAAACCCTCTCAGGACCTTCTGACCTTCAGAGTCTCTGTTGAAGACTTATGTTATTCTAACGGGCCTGCCTTTTTTGTGACTGAATCTTTTTTTCTCACAACTTTTAATGTTTTTTGTTGTATACATTTAGTGTTTTGATTAATTTGTGTTATGGTGATTTTTTTCTAGTCCTTACTACTTGGTATCTGGTATGCTTACTGCACTTTTACAGGAACCTCTCTTTTTAGGTTGGGAAAATTTTCTTCTATGATTTTGTTGAAAATATTTTCTATGCTTTTTACCTGGATTTCTTCTCCTTTAATTTCTATTGTCTGTAGATTTAGTCTTTTCATAGTATTCCAGACTTTGTGAATGTATTGTGCCTGGATTTTTTTTTTTTTTTTTTTTTTTTTTTTTTTTTTTTTTTTTTTTTTTTTTTTTTTTTTTTTTTTTTTTTTTTTTTTTTTTTTTTTTTTTTTTTTTTTTTTTTTTTTTTTTTTTTTTTTTTTTTTTTGTAATTTAACATTTTATTTGACTGAGGTACAAGTTTCCTTTACCTTGTTTTAAAGACTGGAAATTCTGACTTCCATATCTTGTAATTTGTTGCTGAGGTTTGCCTCTGAGATTATTGTTTAGCATCCTAAGTTATTTTTTCAATTTCTAGTTTTATTTCTATTTAAGATTACTCCAGTGACTCAATTTCTTCTTTTATTTCTTGAATTGTTTTTATTATTTAATTTAACTGTTTGCGCTTTCACTTAATTCATTAAGGGGTTTAGTTATATTTCCTTTAAGATCCTTGAACATATTCATAATTCTTAATTTTTGAAGTCTCTGACTTGTGTTTTATCTAACCTGCACGTCTCAGGTACTATTACAATATTATCATTAACTTCTGGGGGATAAATATTGTTTGTTTTTCTATGGTGGAATGTAGTTATCTGGAGTTATGATATTCAAAGTATTTCTTGCTGTAGTTATCTCCCTAAGGGAAATATGTCACTTGGCTTACTAGAAGCATCCAGATAGGATTACCCTTATAAAATTAGGTACTTTTAAACAGCAGAGAGATTTCATGGTTCCCAGTTTTAAAGTCACCTGAGTGTGACTCTAAATTAGTAACATGACTCTAAATGTAAACTAATACTGAGTCTTGGGAAAGCTGCTTTATTTCAAAGCTGAAAGCATCCAAAGAATGTAACTGGAGACATGACTCAGTGGTTAACAGTGTGTACTGCTCCCAGCACAAACATGAAGCAATTAGCAACTTCCTAAATCTCTGCCCCAGGGGTGTCAGACATCTCACAGCAGACTTCCTGGTCCTCTGGCTCTTACAGTCCTTCTGCACCCTCTTTTTTCATGTTCCCTGGATCCTGTGTGGTGGAATAGTATGCCATAGATATAACAATTGGGGATGCATTTCCCATGATCAGTTCATTTTTTAAAAATATTTATTTTTATTGTATGTGAATTGGTGTTTTGCCTGCATGTACAACTGTGTAAGGGTGTCAGATCTTAGAATTACAGACAGTTGTTAGCTGCCATGTGGATGCTGGGAATCGAACTCAGGTCCTCTGGAAGAACAGTCAGTGCTCTTAACCCCTGAGCCATCTCTCCAGTCCTCATTTTTTTATTATAAGAAAATGTATTTTTCTATAATGGTCTCCATTTACTGCAAAGAGAGGCTTTGCTTCTTCAAATCATCAGATGCCAGTACACAGTATAACTGTCGAAACCAAGAAAGTAAAAAGAGACCATCAAGGAAAATTAAAGAGCAGAACAACAAGATACAGGTGATGTGAAGAGAGAAATGGGAACTATGGAGACTGGGCTTTAATTGGGAAAGAGGAGGGAGGTCATCACAGAAGGAAAAGGAAGGAGGAGAAAATATCAAACTAAGGACATGGGTAAAGCCTCAAAGAGTCATATTATCTTCACTTACCTCTATTATACATAGTATATATAAATATATAGGTAGATATGCATATATATGTGTGTATATTACAAAAACATATATATGCATGTATGTGTGTATGTTTTTGTAATATAAAACCACATGTGTGTATATATATATATACATATATACATATATATATATTGCTGTTGCCTTCAGTTATGTCTCAGATATTGAAGGTAAATCCTGAAGACACTGCACTGTTTGGACACGGGCCTCAGAAGATTTGAGATGTATCTATCCTGAGAGCCTCCTTCCTGCCACCTAGCTTTCATTGAACTAAAGGTGCTGTGCAAGCTGACAAGGGAGAGGAAAAATCAATATTCTTCCTGATCTTTGACATCTATGAACCACAGCAGTGACCTGCATGAAAAGATAGCTCTAAAGGTATAATAGAGGCACTCCTATCTGTCTGGGAACCAACAGCTACCAAATTAGACTTAAGGCCTACTCAACTGGATGGAATCATCCCTGGTATTAGAAACATAGCTAAGTACCTGGTCCTAGTGAAATCATGGATTTTAAAAGAGAAAAGCAGTAAGGAAACTTTACTAGACCTACATAATTCTTAACAACATTTGAAACCCTATCCGTACACTCTCAAAGCTGTATTTCTTCCCAAGTTAAAGCTAAAAATAACCTTCCCATTGAGAAGTTCATCTCAGTGGCAGCTAACACATTTTTACAATGCAAGACACCAAGCCTGAAGAGTGAACTCTGCCCCACATACTGACTGACTGTCACTGAAATTTGAATTATCTAAGGAACAGGAAAATTATTCAAATATGAAATGATAGTATGACAGCTAATTGCTGCTGTGATTTCCAGTGACACACTAAAGATTTTCAGATAAAAATAAAATTAGATTTGGATCATTGTGTATTACTACTCTGCTTCATTTAAAGTCTATTTATCTAGTTCTTACCCAATCCCTATATACTGTGCTATACATGAGAAATAAAGATGGGTTAAAATTCTTAGTTCAGTATCTCACACTCTATAAAAGGAAATATATAGTCAGGAAACAGATATCTAAACTATTTAAAACCACATATCCTGAGATATTAACTTCTTCTCTAGGGCACACTCTCTTAACCTTTAGTGAAAGTATCCAGTGAGCTAGCCCTATGGATCTTTTCTAGCTATTCTGGAACAAGGGGATGGAGCTATATAAAGCCCTGGGTTTTATCACAAACACTGCATAAACTATATATGGTTGTACACGCCTGTGATCCCAGCGCCTGAGAGACAGAGGCAAGACTTTTGAAGCCTCAAAGCCTGCCCCAGTAACATAAATTCTCCATCTGAAGCTACCCATTCTAATCCTTCTCAAATCGCCACCAACTAGAGAGCAAGTGTTCAAAACATCTGAACCCATGGGGAGCGGGCACACTTCTTCAAACTACCACAGTCATAAATCATAAAATAAGGAAAGTTAGTTAGTTTAACTTGTTCTAGGGGAGGAAAAGGATGATTGATTATTACATGCTAAAGAAACCACCTTCATCATAGCCCTTGTGACATTCAGGTAATGAGAAGTTTCCTAGGGCCTGCATGAAAATGGGCCAAACTGTGTTGAGAATTCCTCCTTCTTGCAGAGATCCTGTGGAGATCCTGTGTTCTGGCCTTAGAGATTGGAGGCAAACTACACACAAGCAAGGATGTGTGTAGGGTCACCTGCCCACTGCACAGATGACCACACAGAGCAGGCATGGAGGAGAGACACCTCCCATGGTGATTGTTAAGGAAGGCATGAAATACAAGCTTAATGAGCTCCTGTCAAGAATTATGAATAACTGTTAAGTAGGCTGGGGATCTCTCTGATGGAGGGGGTGTATGTGGACATCTGAGGTGAGCAGAGGAGACAGAACTGATGGCATTCCAAGGGTAGGAGTAATGGGACCAATTATGTTAACAGTGAGTTCTAGGCAACATTCACTTCCTGTATCTCTGTACTACTGCATCCTGTCCTCCTATTATCAAGATCACATAGAGATTGCAAGGGATCATCCGATTTGAAGAATTTTGAGAAATTATGAAAATGTACCTTCTGTGATTGCAAAAGGAAAATGGATATGGATAGTTTCAGCCTGGCGAAAGCCTGGGCATATACATTATGTTCAGAGTTTGCATCACCATCAGTGACATAGCACCTCCCCCAGTTCAGCACTTCCTTATCTTCTCAGTCTCATTTCTCTAATTTTGCCTCCATTTTCAAGTCTGCATTAGAAGATCTTTCCCATCTTGCCCTGGTTATACTTTTTGCTGTCTTGTTAGTGGTCCAGCCCAGGGCCTTGTGTGTGTTATGCACATGTTCTACCACACTGAGCTACTCAACAATCTGATTAGAATGCTTCATTATGGTCTGAAGTGATAGTACCATGTGTTTCTGAATCCTATGAGAATTTCCATGAGAACTAAACAAAATGGCCTGGGTACAGATCTTAGTACAGAATCTAGAATTTAGTAAGAACTCATTAGCAGACTTCATTTGTTTTCACACATTGGCTAAATATATTAGTGCATTTCCAAGAAGTGTAGTGATCGCATATCTCATATCACAAATTCCATCATCCTATGTCTTCTCCCAACCTCATCTGGAGCTTAGAACATGATAATTGTACAAGAGAGATTACTGAAAATTTTTCATTGCAATGTTGAGTTTGTTCCTTTCTGGTCTTAAGAGATTTTTTTATGTTGTACATTTTTAAAAAAATTTTTGAAATTATGCCTGCTCTATAAGATTGAAAAACCCAATATCTCACAGAGGGGTAAAATCAGCAGCATGGCAGAAGCAGTTAACATTTAGATTCACCTTGGATTGTGACATTTCCTATAAAAGGATGGCTCTGTAGGGGGTGTACTCCTATCCCTAGCTTACTTTGATCAGAACCAAGAGTTCACTATGTTCATTGACTTAGGCATTAGGTACCATTGATGCATGAAAATATATCTCATTTTTAATGCTGAAGATCATTCACATGTTGAAAAATGAAGAAGTACCTTTCACTGAAATAAGTCCTTGTGGTCTGTGAAAGGCCTGTAAAACAGAACCTACACCTGGTAAGTGAGGAAGGCTGTGTGGATTCCCTTCTGGTGTTGCAGTCACTTCAGTAGCTGACCAACATGCTTTACATCTACCTTTAAACAAAGATATTTTTGATAAGAGTGTATTACCAAAGAGGTCAAAATATATGATTTTCCATATTTAATTGTTTTTGTTGTGATAATGAGCCCATTGTTTTATTCATTTTGCTCTTTCCTCTCTTCTAGTGTTTTAGAGAAAACTGGCCTGTAAGTAGTAAGTTCATGTTTATTTACATGACCCTCTGTGATAGTATTTTTAGGAGTCACTGAGGTGATTTGAATATTTTAATCCCTTTTTTTTTGAGTTCTAATTACAAAATTTTCTCCACCCTATTCCCACACTAAATCTTCCCATTCACACCATCTCCTTTGCTCTTATTTAAATTTACATATGCTCTTTCTTTAATTTTTATTACGTAAATACAACATTCTCTGTCTGCATAATGTTATGTGTAAGTATGTTTTCAGAGCTGACCATATGGTATTGCATAACCAATTGGTATGTTCTTTCCCAGGAAAGACTGTTTTATCACTCTCTGGCATTCCTTACTTGTCTGTTATTCTTTGTCTGGGGTTGAGACCTCCCAAGCTTTCCCCTCTTCCATGTTAGCATGTTTAGCATGTCTGTTGTAGCTGCCCATATTCAGGTCTTATTTAGGTAGCCATGTTGGTGAGACTTCATGGGTATTACTTCTGACACTTCTAGAAGATCCAGTCTCACTCTGATTTTGCATATAATTCAAGATGTTAAATAAAAGAAGAAGAGGAACAAGAAGCACCCATGGCTTTCTCTGTAAATGGTTTGGTTTAGCAAGGAATATCACATCTCTGATAAAGTCAGAAGCAGAATTAAGTCAACTGCAATGGTTTGTTGTGGAGGCATCAGAACTCTGAGCAAACTCTTCTCTCTCTTAGAAAGATTGACTTTCTCCTGCAAACAACCAGAAGCTCTTTGGCAGTTGTAGCCTGCCTAACGAATCATGAAATTTAAACAGGAAAGAACTAAGTGGGCACTGATGATCAAGGCATAGCCAATCGGACACTGATGATCAAGGCACAGCTAATCATGTTGATTTGATAGCTCTCAGTGCTTTTCCTTAACCTAAATATATGAAACTCATAAGCCAACAAATGATGCATTGTGAAACAAGTTGGTATAATAGAAAAATAGATGAAACCAATGGTAAAGAAGTCAGTCTTGGCACTAAAAATATGATCCTGGAATTTATTCTCCAGCATCTATGCTCTCTTGTCATGGTAATTTTGAATTGGAGCATAGTCTTGTTAATCTGTGTACTGCCCCAGATTATTAGCGCACTATGGGACATAAACCCATTTAAACATTTATACATATTTGTGTTTGTGCATTAGGTATCTATGTACACATATATAGAAAGGGGCCCAGGAAATGAAAGGAGAAAAAGATAAAAAAAAATGTTTTAGAGTTGGGATAGAGTACACAGATATTATTATTTAAGCCTTGGGTGCAAAAGAATATAAACCAGTTTCTTCCTGGATGTGGCCTCTTGTGCTAGGACAAAGTTCTCATCTCATCAAGATGACTTTCTGTGCATGGAGTGGAATGTAGTGAGGCCAGCAGACTCAAGGAGGTTTAGATTTTCCTCAAGCAATCACTCTCTCAGTTGTCATAAATTGGTATTTTTGTCATTGAGGCAGTCAGTAATTTCATTAATGCAGGGTTGAATATAACTTGTCCTCAGGTCACCCTTTCTATGAGGACCCATGGAATTCCATTCTCAGCCCTGTGGGAAAAAAAAATCACAGATTCTGTGACTGATGGTTATAATGTTTCCTTCTATGTTGATGGATTTCTAATTTTAGAGTACTGCAGAAAGCTATACATAGAGCATATGTTCATACAGGGATATAATGTACTTGTAATAAAACCTTTCATTCGCACTTTTTAAAAAGTAACAAACATTTTTGCATCATCATAACAGCAAGACACCATTCTGAAGATCCAGTAAGGAAGAACCAGATTTAAGGCAAAATTTTTCATTGTATCTACTGTTTGCCGAGTATCATTTATTGAACAAGCCCATATATGAAGATCCATAAGCATTGCTACCACCCTGGGACTTTTTGCTTGTCTTCAAAAGTCAACGTTAGTAAGATCTAATTGCATAATAAAGTGCAGTCCTAACCAACACTGAATGAGCTGTAACGACTACATGCATTAGTGTAACCACCCCTCTAGGAAAGCATTGAGCATATATCACAGTCCCCCCAACAAGCTCTCTTCATGGGCTTGTCGGCCATTGCCTGTCATTGCATGGCTCAAACTCAGAGTCTTTCTGTTTCTAGCCCATCTCACATTCTGTACAAAGAAGCATTTGTTGAGAGCAGAGGCATATGGAATGGTTTGGAAAATTTGATGTTTCTGTACAGGAGGTACTATCATCATGTGATTTTATAGTTATGTCTTTCTTGTGAAGAAAATGTTTTCAAGGCTGTAAATAAAATAGCACAAAGCTCAGTACATTACAGATCCAGGTTACTTCATTTCTGGGGCATAGCTGTCAATTCAAGTTACTTAACCCATGAACCCTGTCTTCTTCTTTTAAATGGAGATGATACTCATATGAAGAATATGGATGTGAAGGAGAGACATTCCCCCTCTGATTATGAACATACCTCTCTCAGGTTGCCTTTGAGTACCTTTACTAGCCAATCATAGTTCTGTGCCTTCTTCTGGCTTCCATGGGTCATGGTTTGTGATATTTGCTTCCATAATAAGTAAGTAGGTTTGTATCAGTCTCTAAACTGCAGAAATTATTGAAAACTAGAGATATCCACCTGTAACACATGATACATTTGGCAAAGTCTGTCCCTCTGCTTGTGTTTTGCTGCTGTTATTGTTTTGGAGAGAGCAGCAGTTATTTTACACCTGTCTGCTTCCCTTTACATTTTAGTGAGTTGTCCAGAGGGCTGAGACTGGATTCTTTCCCTCCCATCTAATCTATGTAGATAGACTACTATTGACAGGTCCAATATAGCAGAAGTGTTTCCTTCTATTTGTGACTCATGGATAAAATCAAATAAATTAAAACCCCTGTCTTCAAACCAGGAGCCATCACTAACTTTATCTAAAAATGACCATCAGATTCCTCAGGGTTCCTCTTGTGCGGGTTTTAGTCTCATAGCAATCAGAGTTTTAAAAGCAGGCTCAGAAGCATTGTACTACAAGGGAAGGTTCATAGAGCAATACTGGAAAGCTGTGGATGCTGACCTCCAGTCAAGGCATGAGGGAACAAAGGTTGGTTCAGCCACCTCAGAAGTCAGTTGTAAGAGAAATTCTGCAAGGCCACCAGCGGGTACATGAGCCAAATCTGTGTCTGGAAGGTCCAAGAGTGAGTCTGCCACTGTGTATCTGCTGCAGTGAGTCACAGGTCAGGAGCAGCCATGGGAAAAAGTGCTATTCACACCAAGACAAAAGTGCAAATGCAGTGAAGACTTCCGAGTTCAGCCATCTGGGGCACTGAGAGATGTAGCCTGTTGACCACAGAGGTGCTTTCCAAATTTAATGAGAATGAAAACCATTTAAAAGTTTTCATGAAAAGGCAAATTTTGACTGCATAGAGCTGTTGAGGCTGGAGAGGGACCTGAGACTCTGCTGCTCTAACAAGCTCCCAGGAACCACCAAGGCCAGCTGCATGGGGAAGGCAGGTCGATATGCAGTGGTGGGAGCATATGCTGTGGGTTAGTCTATGCATGTGCATGGACTGTTTCTCTGTTCACTTGTAGTCACAGAAGCCCCATTCCACAGAACTTCTGTACCTGCTCAACTCAGGATTTGAAATTCACTGTGAAAATCATCACTTTGTGTCACATGATCAATATTCTATGACCAGCCTTCTGGATTGATTCTCTATAAAGGATGGCTGGTGACCTCCCATAATAAATAGCATTGTGTTTTAAATGCATTGTTATCACGGGAACTGTAGGTGCATTATGATCAGCAATCAGCTGAGTACCATTGAAAGGACAGTTTGCATAGTAAAGGACACAGAAGGAGGGTTGTACCACGCACATTGGAGTTAACATCAGACAATACCTGAGTTGCCAGGAAACAGAATGATAGAGGGGAAATGCTGTAAGAACTTGTACTGTGGCTTTTCAGGAAAGAATGGGAGAGGCAGAATAAATCAGCTTCAATGTAGCTATTATAATTGTTGATATAGGGGCTTCTGTCATCCACTAGCATGTGGCCAAAGAGTTACTTTGAATCACTGGCTCCCTTGCCAGTACCTTCTCTTACATGAGTTCAGAAAGTTTCATGATGACCTCATGATTTATGTAAACCATATTTGTTGTAAATGAACTTTACTTGCTGTCTAGGAATATTCTGGAAACTACTATAAAAAGGCCTGGCTTCTGGCATCTTAGTAAAAATGTAAGAATCTGAATAGAATTCTGCACATTAAGCTTGTAGAATGCTCAGAATAGCCCCAGGCATGCTGACCTTGAATAGAAAGCCCACAACCATTTCAGAGTCCTCTGCTCTTTTAACACAGCAAATTTCCCTGACATTGCAGAGGAATAATTTAGAAATTCTGGAGTGAGGTTTGATGGAAAAGCCCAGCCGGCCTAATTCAGAGAATCTGCTCTGCTACTGTTGACATCCTCCTAGGTCAGAAGCTCCATCGAGAATGTTCCCAAGACATCGGGGCCAGGCCCCTGCCCCAGAGATCAAATGGGAAAGTAATTATGAGAGGCAGGCAGGAATTGAATTTTGGGCATGATCAAGAGAGAAGACAGGGAAGTTGAGTGTCTCATAACCCTCTTATTCGGCAAGCTGACAAGAGAGTTAGGATTAAATAGAAGGGAAAACAAATACAGAGTCTGAGGGAGCCCAAAGCCTCCTGAGAACTGATGTAGTCACCTCCCTTTGGAGGGGAGAAAATTGCAACTGCTTGGGAGACCGCAAGGGGGCGCGCTTCAGGGGCTTCACAGGATGTTTAACAATCCAGTCTGAGAACCATGAAGGAGAAATCGGCTTTTGTAAAACAGATTTTCTGCTTGGGGAGGCCAGTCTGTTGATGGGGTGTGTTAGCTGCGTTGCTCAATTGTTCTTGGAAGATGCAGGGCAATGGCTAGAGATCTCTAAGGTGTCTCTCCTGGAGATGTGTACCAGAATATTGTAATTGTCCCCGCAATTTTTGAAGTTATTTTTGTAGTCCTTTGGAAGGGCAGGTTGACAGCTTAGGATGAGAAGCTTTGAAATGATTAATGTGTTTAAGGGCAGTGTTGATGGGGAATCTGACCCAACGTTTAAGGAGAGAGAAGAGCAGCAATTCACACAAGCTGTTTTCTGACCTTAGCTGTTAGCGTCCATTTCTGTGTTACATGCAGGTAGGTGCCTAACCGCCGGGAATCTTCTTGTCTTCCCTGTGGCTTCAATAAGGATCCCGGTTAGCTAATGGAGGACAGTAATTCTTTCTGTAATGTTGAGTATGCCTTTCAAACAGATCGGTTCCGGACCTTAAATCTTTCTATTTTTCAGACCTTCCTCCCTATCCCCTTCTCTACCTGGCTTCCTCCCCTTCTTTTTTGTTTTGATTGTTTTGGCTCAAATGCATGTTTTTGGAAAGATGATTTGTGCTAAATAATCAATAAATTTTAAGTGGATCTGGGCTTTAATTTATAAAATGCAATGATTACAAGTGATTGTTAGAGAATCAGGACCCTTGGGATCAAATCCTGTCTCCCATTGAAGAACCAGAAAAGCACTACTATTTTGAGGCAAAAGTTCCTAGTTTGGGGACAAGCCTGAGGTCTGCATAGGAACAAAGGTCAAGTAGCTTAGGGACTGATAACAATTAATTATCCATGGAATGTCTCAGGACCAGAGATAGCCTGGAAAGACCTAACCCAGGAAGTAGTCAAAGAAAGGGCTTGGCAAACAGCCCGCTAAGATAACAGAAGAAGTCTAAAAATTCCCCAAAAGACGTGCTAATCAGAGTTGTATCTGTACTAAGATTCCAATTTTACCCTTAAAAACCCAGCTTACAAAGGGCCAGCATCTCCTCTGGCCACTGTCATACCTGTGTGCTGGATGGCAGTCCTTGTCATGTGACCCATAATTTTCAATAAACCTTGCTTTTGCATTTTGGAGAGTTCGCAACTCTGGTGGTCTATTTGGGGGCCTCATGACCAGGGCATGATGCCATAAGTATAGAAACAACCAGCCTCGCTGTTTTTAAAAGCTTGAAAGGCTAGCAGGAGTAAAAAGGGAGCCATGTCTGCTTCACATGTTGTTGTAGTAATAAAATAAATACGTGCATCTGAAATACTGCCTGCATATAATAGTTGCTACAGTTGTTAAATGAGACAGTCTAGCATGTTATCTGAAAAGAACCCAGCACAGATTTCAGTTGTTTGAAAGAAACCAATTAAAAGCAGATTAGTCAGGGAGAATGTATATGCATACATTTTATTTCAGCTTGTCCCTGAGCTCTAGAGGAATGGGCCATAGGCCTTCTTAGAAGGGAGTACATTTTGAAATACCATTTCTGATAAAAAATGCCTGCTACCTAGAACCATCAAGACTGCATAGTACTGTCAGGAGAAGCCTTAGCCCTAGACATGGTACAATGCAGATCCTTTCCAGGGTCCTGCTTTGGAAGTCTCTTCTGTCTCATGTTCTGGTTAGCAGCCCAACACACAGTGAATCTCAGAATACACTAAGTCCCAGAACACACCAGTGAATTCCAGAGCACACTGAGCCTTGGAACGCACCAGTGAGTCCTAGGACACACCAGTGAGTCCTTCAACTCACCACAGTGGGGCTAGCCTAGGAAACCATATGCAGTTCAAGGATCCTCAAAGATTAGCTGACTGTGAGCCACACTATAGAGTCGAAGCAGCATGTCATTTCAGAATCTCGGGAAATGAAGCTGCCAAAAGAACATAGATACATTGCTTCCAGAGGACCCAAGCTGCTTCTAGAGAATGGTGTCTCTGCTGTTTCATGTTAATGGGTTCACATTTATATAATAATTGATACATTTGGATTTAGATATGGAACTCAGCTGATTTCTATCATTCTACATATCTTAGGAGTTGGCATGTTTGTGTGGAGAATGTAACAGGCATATATATTTATTGTATACATATATGTGTCTGCAAGTTCATATGCCATTGTACGCATGTACAGAAACCAAGGATGACGTGGGCATCACTTTCCACCTTACTCTCTAGACACAGATTCTCTTACTGAACCTGTAGCTTGGCTGGCAGCCAGCAAGACTCATGATTCCCTGGCATGTTTCTCACTGGGATTATAGGCACATGCACAGCTTTATTATGTGGGATTTGAATTCATGTTCTTTATGTTGGGGCAGTAAATGTTCCCCACTCTCTACATATTTTAATAATCATCTCACCCACTCTTTAACTTTTATCCATGTTCTCATACTTTATTGAAATGATTATGTATTTAATATACATCATTAATTTATGCTAATCTAATATAAATCACAGGAACTTCTGATAACATTCAGTAATGCTTCACACTCTATTATCTTTTTTGTAACATTCTATAGTCTTATCTATATGATTTAAGCCCCCAAAATGTAGGTACATAATTTCCTTATACAAAGATCTGTGGTTTAGTATATTGAGTCCATACCTGCTTTTTCTAGTGCTTTCCATTTCTCCTTTGTAGGGCAGGTTATCATTTTTTGTTATTTTTCTTCTATCTAAAGGACATTTTAGTACCTTGCATAGTGAAACTTTCCTGGCAATGAATTATTTTTGGTTTTCTTTACTTGAAAAAAGTCTTATTTCTCTTTCAGTTTTGATGGATGGTCTTGGTAGATAGAAAATTCTTAGTGTTTTGTTGTGGGTTTTTTCCCCCCAGTCAACAGTTTGAATATTTTTCCAATGTCTCCTCTGCAGCACATTGTTCCTGAACAGAATTCTCCTACTAAACAGGCCCTTTCTAATTTTTGTGGCTTGTCATTTTGGTGCTTTTAGGATTTTCTCTTTATTGTGGCTTTCAGGTGTTAGTAAATCAAGTATCTAGGGAAAGACTTTATGATGCTTAATTTGCCTTAGATTAAAATCACCTGGAGGCTACTGCGCCTTGCCTCTGGGTGCCAGAGACAAGCCATGGGGACTCTGAACTCATTCTTGATATATGAGATCAAGTGATATATGATACTATAATATGATAGTATCCTGCGTGAGAGGGGGAGTCGGGTGAAGAAAGGCTAGCCTGAGCCCTGGCCCATATCCCTTCCCTTTGCTGTTTCTAACACTTACTAAGAACCTTCTCTTTCACTATATTACATTATCTCACGAGCACAAGGACAGGGGACTGAAAGTCCTGACACCATGAGCTGGGATAAATATTCCCATCCTTAAGCTGTCTCTGTCAGATCTTTGGTCCCAGCACTGGGAAAGGCACCTGATGCCTTCTCCTTTTGTCTTTGCAGGGTGCAAATGTTACAATGCTCATTTGAATAAACAAATACTTTTCACCAACTTGGGCCTCTGTCTGTCATTTAGTGAACCATCCTTCTCTTTTCTTTCCCCTCTTACAGGACTATGGGATCATGGGACTATTTGACAGCATGTCAATTGTTTCGGTCACTTAAACACAAGTCTACTTCTTTGGATTGGATGACAAAGGTCCTAAGACCAATTGGTTTACACATTTCCTTTTAAAAATATTTGAACATGCTTTCTTCTAATTTTTGAATATATTTTCTTTAAATCTGAGCATACAGGGAACAACTACCCTGAAATCCGGATCTGTCCATAGGTACTGTATAGGCTGTTTACTTTCCTTTTTTCCCCATATACACTATTCCTATGTATTTGCATAATAATTAATTGTATGGGAACCTAGACAACAGAGACATATTGCATTTAATTTTCTGCCCCTTCTTTTCCTCCTAAGGACTGCTACTTTCTGTATTTTATTTTATTTTGATAGTTAGTTAAATACCCATATGCTTAAACTGTGATATTTCAAGGCTGTGTTGTGTGCAGTCTCCAACAGGTCTTACAGTATTAGATCGTCTAGTTTCCTTGTCATTTTATGATCAGCCAGTGACATTTGAAGAGGTTACATCTACACTCCACGATCAGATCACCTTCCAGCGTCGGCCCCCTGAGCTATGTCTTGATTGACAAGTGGCCTCAGAGTTTCAGCAGTTTCTTCCTTCTGCCCCAGCTTGGCTTTCTATCTGTACTTGGAGCAGTGCTATGCCCTCTGCAGAGAAATTGAAGAAAATCAGGGGTGAATAGAAAGCTAATTTATTTCAGCCTTTCTGTATCCTTCAGTTTCAAAGTTTCCCACTAAACCTCCTGTTTCTTGGCTACCTTGTCTACACTGAACCTGCAAATTGCAAGCATAAAGCTGAGGGACTGTCTGCCTGCACTGTCAGGAGGGGATGCTGAGTCATATGGCTCATTCCTAAAGAGTGGGTAGTATTTCAAGAATAAACCAGTCTCATGCTGTTGCCTACTTTGGTCTTTTTTCTTAATTTCAGAGGATATTTATTGTATTGCAGTATATCATTGTTTATAGTAATGGATTTTATTTTGACATTCTTTGACTAAAAACTTTTATTAATTGAAAATTTAAAATTGCATATAATGTATTTTGAGTAATTTCCCTCCCCTCCAGTGACTACCCTATGTATGGCCACTGTCTCCTTTCCCTCTTCACTTTCCTCAGGAACTCTTTTTTTTTTTTTTAAACTTTATTTATTTATTTATTTGCCTTTGTATTTACCTGGAACTGAAACTACAGACAGTTGTTAGCTGCCATGTGGGTGCTAGGAATCGAACCCGGGTCCTCTGGAAGAGCAGACGGTGCTCTTAACCGCTGAGCCATCTCTCCAGCCCCTCCTCAGGAACTCTTAGCTCTGCCAGAACATACATGGGTGTAGAACCATCTACTGGAGAATGTATTTTAGGGGCCACAACCCAGAAGAAAACAGATTTGACTTTCCCTAATAAGCCATCAACTGCCAATAGCTTGCTTGGTATGATCCCCTGTCAGGCTTTATGGCCACATGTCCAATATCCTAAGATGGTTATTTTAAGTAATATTGACAAATTTTAAACTTCTTTTCAGTTTCATTACAGGACTTTCTGACCATGACATTACTACTATTATTTATTATTATTATTATTTAGCTGCCATTGAAAACTAAGTTTATAAAGAGTGCTTTATGGCATTGAAAGCTGGGCACACTTTGGAATACAATATGGAGGTTTCTCAGAAAATTGAGAATCAATCTCCCCAAGGACCCAGCAATACCACTTCTGGGTGTATACCCTAAAGAGGCACATTCACACTCCAAAGGTATTAGCTCAACTATGTTCATAGCAGCATTATTTGTAATAGCAAGAACCTGGAAACAACCTAGATGTCCCTCAACTGAAGAAT
>PVIH01024267.1:0-23062 GCA_004025045.1 Sigmodon hispidus | reverse complement strand
GGCCCGCCGAGCCCTCCTCACCTCTGGTCAGGGTTCGAATCCGCCCCTCAGAGACCCCTGCAGTTGGTTTGCTCAGTTCACTCAGTTCAGGGTCGCAGTAGGGCTCTTAGTAGATTCCCTGAGCAGCAGGGGCTGCGGGTGTGGCCAGGTGCAGAGTTCAGCTGCCCCTGCTCCAGAGTGCGCTGGGACGCCGCAGAGCCTAATTGCTTTTTAATCAAATGCTTACATGCAAGCAAAAAATAGTCTTTTATGTCTTCCCTCATAATTTACGATTAAAGATTTCTTCACTAATTTCCATATATATATGAATATATATATATATATATATATATATATCAGTGAATCTCAGAAGAGATGGTTTTTATGTGAGAGAGTGTGCTTGTGTGTGTGCCTGTGTGTTGTTTCTGAATGATGTATGTGCATGTGTTTGAAGGCACCTGAGACACTGTGTGAAGATAGCATACTTTATTCCCTTGAGACAGAGTCTCTCATTCCCTTCACTTTATTCCCCTGAGACAGAGTCTCTCATCAAACCTGAAATTAATCTTTCAGCAAGCAAGCTCCAGCCATTCTGTCTCCTCCTCCCTTTGGCTCTGGGGTTATAGCCTTGAATACAATCATGCCCAGATTTTCTGGGAGCTTAGCTCAGGTCCTTCTGCTTGCACAGCAGGTGCTCTTACTCACTGAACCTCATGACAAAAATGATTTTTGACCACTAAAAGTTAGGTCATATCTATGGACACCTTTGGTAGACATATCTTGGCTTAAGGATTGCTACTAAGCATTCCACCCTATGACCACTTTACCATTGAGCTATAGCCCCTTTTGTATCATTCTTAAAGAGAACTAGACTTCAATATTAATTTGATAAAACTTATCCTTTTTGCTTTGTTTCACATTGTTTTGGGGAAACTTCAAACTAATTTTATTTCTTTACATTTGTATTACTATGACTAAATATCTGGGATTTCTTTTCACAAATGATAGGTTTATTGTAGTTTAAAATTTGGAACATGTCAGTACATCATAGCAAGGAGGAAAGGAAAACAGAGAAATCACATGATGGTGGACATATATACACAGTGAAAGAGAATTTAGAAAAAAGTAAGCACAAGATATTAGCATCCAAGGAAACAAACCAGACATATACCTAAAGGACTGAACATCATACTACAGAGATACTTGCTCATTCATTTTATTGATGCTCCTGTCACAATAGCAAGTGGATTGACAGATGTCAGACTGCAGATAAACAAATATGAGGCATGATTCATATGCATCGTGAAATTTTCTTCATTCAGCCATAGAGAAAAAATAAAATTTATATGAAAAGTAATGGAACTTGAGAGATTATTTTAAGTAAGGTAATTAATTGAGACTCAGAAAGACAAATGCTATATGCTGTATTACTTAGAAGAATTGAAAACACTACTAGTTATATATTTGTTTCCTGGTGAGCGTGAACATTTGTAAAAGCCATGAAATTAGAAAGGGAGGGGCTCATGAGACCAGACAACTGGAAGTTTTAAAGTGGAGCAAGAGATATGGAAAGCAAGAGACTATAGATTTAAGAAGGAATACTCAGCGTGAAAGAATATATTGGGAGAAGAAAAAACAGGGAGTTGGCAAAGGTGGAGTAGAAAGAGAATAACCCCAAATGAAATATGTATAGAAATCACAGACAGAATTTATTTACTCCATATACTTATTTTTAAAATAAATAGAAAATAAAATGAGTTCAGTGGCCTTATTCCACCAGCTAGTTCTCACTTTCTGCCTTTCACCATCTCCCATGGACAGCTGCATTATGAGTCCATCAAGGGATTAATCTACGCATTCTGTCAGAGTGATTTCCCATACATTTATTAATCTGATCAGATTGACAATCAAGATGAGTCATTGCCTAGATTTTTCTCCAGAGCTAACCTCCCCTCTTAAAAACTCTTTGCTGGATATCTCATGTATGCAATAAGATTTTTTTTTTTTTTTTTTTTTTTTTTTTTGTCGTTTGTCTCTGGCTGTCCATAACTCGGGAAAATTTTGAAGTCTGCATCAACTATGGAAAAATTTTTGGATTATGCCCCACATTCATCCTCCAATCCTAGGGTTATTTAATTGTTTCTTGGAGTTTGATTCTACTAAATTTGAGGATGTCACTCTTACATTTTTGGTTGTGAGTCTAGCCTTTAACGGCTCAGCCATCTCTCCAGACCAGAGGGATGTCACTCAAGGAAACACTTACGTTATCTTTGCAACTGATTTATAGAGTCTTTTCTCTCCTCAGATCTGCCTGCCTCTATAATTGACAAAACCGACTCCATCTACCAGTCTGAAATTCAATGTCTGTCTTTTCTATTCAGTGAGACCACTGAATTCTTCTGACTTCAGGCATACAGACAGGGCAATCAGTAGGCTCATCTCGTTTGTCTGTCTCCACTGTCTTCCTCATCATTAGCATTTGTTGCTATAATCTAATTTATGAAAAGTTCCTTTTTTGTTGAATTCCTATTTTAAGTTATTCAAGATAATACAGCTTTGCAGTAGCATTTGATGCCTCATGACCTGAAGCAGAAATTCATTCTCTGTATTTTTATCTTGGTTCTTGGACATTTGGTTTTGTTTTCTGACATGCTTAACTGTACTCAACATAGTTGTACCTGAACAGTTATGAAGGCTGACTTGATGTCTGGTTATTATTGCAGATTAAAGTCTATGTCTTTACAAAGAGACTGACATAAAGTTTATAGTACCATATTGATAAAACAGAGTATTATATAACTGCTAAAGTATAATGAACATTTGCATATGACAATATCTATGGGTATCAAGGAAATGTATTTGTTTAGTAGGTCCTACAGACTGAATGGCTTAAAAAACTAGAAATTTGTTTTCGTAAATCTCTGGAGATCTGAAGATCAGGATGAAGGTGTTGCTAGAGTAGGTTTCTTCAAAAGGCCACACTCTTTGGCTTGTGGATGGAGATCTTCCTCCAGGATCTTTTATGATATTTTTCTGCAATTGTCTGTACCCTAATTATATCTTCTCTAGTGATTCTAGCCATATTGATTGGAATAGAGCTTACCGATATGTCTTCATTTCAGGATATACTCACAGGACCTTATTTCCCTTTGAATGCCTCTTTAAAGATGTGATCCCTGAACATTTCCACATCCTGAAATAATTTGTATTCAACATAAAAATGGCAAAATTTTGTTCCTTATATTAAGGTAAATAATACAATTTTTAAGCAGTACTTGAAGTAAGTATTAGTAGTGTGTGTTATTTGAAAATTAGACTAAGAGTAGATGAGAACTGAAAAATAGCAAGGATATAAATATATATAAGTATTTCTTGATGTCTTAATCTTTGTGACTATAGACAGCTTTATCAACTCTTTCATTTTAATGTTGTAAAACATTGCCCATGGTTACCTAAAGTCACTCATATCCTTTAATTAATCTAAGGCTGCAATTCAAGTTTTATAACTGCCAGGATTATAGTCAAAAGTGTCTATGTCCTGCCCAGCTGGTGCCACACCCATTTAGTCCCAAATAATCTCACAAATGCTTATTTTAATTATAAACTGTTTGGCCTATGGCTAAGGCTTATTACCTGCTAACTCTTACTCTTAAACTAGTCCATGCTTACCCACAAGGCTTGGTACCATTTTCTCAGTGCAGTATTACCTGGCTGCTTTCCTCTGCATCTAATTGGCCTCTACTTTGTTCTTCTTCTTCCCAGAATTCTCCTTGTCTGGTGGCCCCAACTTTACTTCCTGTCTAGCTTCTGACTAATCAGTGTTTTATTAAACCAATATTTATAGTCACAAATATTTATAGTATACAAAGTTTGTCCTACAGCACATGATGGTAATTTTTTTTCTTGCCAGCTTGCTTTTCTCTTTCATATTCTGCTTTTCATATTCTGCTTACAGAGGTTAGATAAATCATGGTAACCTTTCAGCAAAGCTGTTTATATTTTTACTGTCCATCACCTTCATTGTTTCAAGTTTTCAGATATAAATGCAATATGTTTTTTTATCTTACCATAAAGAGCCTCATGGTGCTTGTCAGTCATTTTCACACAGCTAGAATCATTTAGGAAAAGGGAATATCAACTGAAGAATTATCTCCATCATATTGATCTTCAAGCAATCTATGGAGGTATTTCTCTTGATTAAAATGGATGTGCTAAGGCCTAGTCTACTTCTGGAAATATTACCCCTAGGCAGGTGATCCTGGATGATATAAGAAAGCAAACTGAGCAAGCCAGTAAGTCAAGTTCCTCTATGTCTTCTCCTCAAGGTCCTGCCTTCAGGTTCTGCTTTTCTTGAGTTCCTGTATTGATTTCCCTCAATGGACTGTGTCTCTGGATATGAAAGCTAAATAACCCCTTTCCTCTCTGAGTTGCTTTTTGTCATGGTATTTATCATAGAAATATAACTAGGAGAGTCACTGTGTGATAGGTCATTCTGTTCTCCACCATTCTGTAAAAACTTCTTATTATGAGTGCTCTGAAAACTCTTAGATTTTTATTTACCTAGGTTTGGCCAACCTTCAACTTATCAGTAAGTCTGATTTTTAATACTTTGCATTTTTCACCTGCAATTGTTCAATTGTTTGGTTTCAGTTCCATGTCACCTTGAAATTCTCAGAAATCTGCATATAACATCTCCAGTCCCTGATCATGCTGTGGAATTCCTAGAATCTGTACATAGCATCTCCAGACCCTAAACATGCTGTGATACTATTTACTTAGAGTCAAGGAAATGCAAAAATGTAATTATGAATGTCATGCTCATGTAAGAGACCTTATCATTCACCATGCATTAGCAAATGTTACTTCACCACAGGCTTTCCACTATAAACATAAATTTTTGACCAGAATTAGAAAAGACTCAGGGTGGCCGAGACAGCGATGACATTCCAAGGAGTCCACTTTTAGGAGGTTTGGAGAATTTGTTCTAAAACTGCACATCATTTTGAATGTAATCCTTTTAAGTGACTCTCTCATCTGCTCTGTGACAATGGACAGCTCAATTAAGGAACCACTGTGTGGCAGTAACACCTGGCTCCTTTACCTTGTTCCATATGGAAGGGAAAAGACTCCCAGGAACAAATGCACCATAGTGGTTCCACTTGACCTTTCTGTACTGACTAGGGTTGTTCAAAGTCACTTTTTTCTGTTTAAGGATGGAAACATAAAAGGTACCAAATGGCTCAGTTGTTTCCTTTAAGCACAGTGCTGTTGAGAGAAGAGTCTGCAGTGGCATGAGGCTTCAAGCGACAGCTTTTCTTTTTGTTCTCCTTTGAGGAGGTTGCTAAAGCTTGCCCTTCCCCTCACTACCTCACCTCAAGTTCTTTAGACTTCCCTGGTTCTACAAGCAAGAGGTCAAAATAGGACTTTCAGACTGGACCAGTAGTGTCGAGAATGGAGAAAGCATAAGATGTCCCAGTTGCTCTTAGAGATCCCATGGGGCCTAGCTGAGAGTCTAACAAATGAGAATCAACTGAGAAATTCTGTATTTGAGAAACAGGTAAAATTGGATCTTTAGCGCTGTAAAGAGTCAACCCTGGAGCCACTTTAGCTCATAAGCTTCCTTACTGAATTCTAATTGTTCTTATTGACAGAAAGAGAATTAGCACCAATTTTCACAAACAAGTCTTGCAGAGACGCGATTATGTCTCCTGTTATATGTTTATGCCTGCCTCTGAAGTGGAGATGGAGAAGGTTAAGTACAGAAGATGCTCATATGTGGTACAGGAAGAAACTGCATTAAACTTCATTCTTCCACTTTAGCATTAGAAAGAAGTGTAGTAGAATCACTTTCTCCATATCAGAGGAAGGATTTAAGATAGTATTTCTAGCTATGTAGTCCACACTAGCCTGGGTCTCAGTCTTTCTTCCACCTCTTGAGGCAAGTACATTTTTTAGTTGGTAGCCACACACTCTACCATGGCTTGAATGAGTAGGGTCAGGAGTCCACAAAAGCTTAAAAGTAATAAAATTAAAAGTAATAAAATCTGCCATGTATATTTTTATTTGTTGTAGTTATTGTTGTATATACAAAAGACAGGTCAATGATTTATTGACTATTTTATCTAGATCATTTGAACTAAGAATCGTAAGATAGCTGTTCAATTTTCTGAAAATCTTACATAGAGAAAGGAAAAATACAACAGAGGAAAAAATGTCAGCAAAACAGAGAAGTAACATTTTTATCCTTAAAATTAACATTTATTGTCTATATTAAAAATTAAACAGAACTAGATATAGTAGAACAAATCTACAAACCTATTGCAAAGGTAGCTGAGGTCTGGAAGACATTAATTTCAAAGCAACCCTTGTTGATATAGTGTCTTGTAGGTTAGTTTGAGGTATATAGTTAGAATCTGTAGAAACCCCTGTCTTTTACAAAAATTTTAATAAAATTAGGGACAGATAATGGTGTCTACTAGATTCAATTAGTTTACACCAATTTTAAAATAAATCATCAATATTATCTTCATGGCAAAAGTAGAATTCTTTTCCTATAAGTTAAAATTAAAAAAAAATTATTTTAAATGTTTTTTCATTTTTTTACATGTTAAAATGTCATAGTGCATTTTTTTCTAGTATGTGTTATAAAAGTCCTATTTGTAATGCAAATACAAATAAAATAATTATGCATCAAGGGCTGTGTTTTCTAAGCACTGTTTTGAAAGATTACTTGATCAAAGAAGTTTTAAAAGCCAGGCCCTGTAGTACAAGTCTCTAACCCTACCAACCTGAGAGCCTGGAGCAGCAGGATAGCAAGGTCAATGTCGGTTTCACCTTACTGTGAAACCATTTTTGGAAAGGGGAAGTAAAGATCTTCTTCAATCTTTCTCCCTCTTTAAATCTCACCACTTTCATCTTTCATTTCATCATCATTTCCTCTATCATCTGAATTGTGTTCTACTACCCATTTGCTTTAAGATATTTCTTCCTCATTGTTATAATATTTTTCTAGTTTCCTGGCTTCTAAAGTTCCTCCATTTGGACAAACAAGTCTATAGA
This sequence comes from Sigmodon hispidus, assembly GCA_004025045.1. Lineage (NCBI taxonomy): Eukaryota > Metazoa > Chordata > Mammalia > Rodentia > Cricetidae > Sigmodon > Sigmodon hispidus. The sequence continues at coordinate 16,024 of PVIH01024267.1, read as the reverse complement.
TTCAAAGCTAAGATGCAACAGAAAAAACATGGTATTTGTCCTTCTAGGTCTGAATTACCTCATTTAGTATAGTATATTTTATGTCTATCAATTTGCCTGACAAATTCTTAAATTTCATTTTTCTTCATAGCTGTATATGTATATGTATGTACTATATTTTAAATATCCATTCATCAGTTGGTGGGCATCTAGGATGATTCCATTTTCCAGTTATATTGAATAAAGAAGCAATGAATATTACTGCTCTTTAAAAAAATTCAAGAACACCAAGAGATGACAGGAGAATGTATTGAATAGAATAGAGCATAGATGTGATGAAAATATATTGTATACAAGCATTAAATTATCAGAGATAAATTTAAAGTATTGTATTGAAAAATTCTCCAAGTGAAGTCCTAAAAAATTATTTCCTTGCCTCGATCCAGGAAAAGATCAGAAATTTCTGCATGCAAGCATATAATTGGAGCACATCAGAACTAAGCCCAGTAAGGGATACTGCTACCCAAAGCTCCTCTCCTTTATAGAAGCAGAAACTATTTCCTAGGAAGTTCAGTAGGACATTCCACAGTATTGCATTTCTATGATGACTTCAGTATCACTAGATAACACACTGAGGGAGGGCAGCTTTCTTGGAAGTTACTTGCAAGGTTCATATGAGAAAATAAGCTTCTTTAAACTATATTTCCTGGGGATCCAGTTTCTGTTCTTTCTGGTCCTCTGCCTGTGGCTTTGCATTCAAGCACTGATGGCTTTTCCCTGAGTTTCCATAGTATCTGTTTCTGTAACTCTGATCTTAACCAACTTATTTTTGCTTCATGTCTTATTAAATATGCAAAGACTTTAGTTCTGACAGTTGTGTCTATGTTAGGAATATAATTTACAGCACTGTAGGTTTTGGGTTTTATAGCTTCTGCCTAGATAGTACTTTCTTAGGTAGAATGCAATCAACCGCGACTGTAAAAGGTAAATAAATAAATCTTGGTGATTTATTTTTATGGTTTAAAGTTATAGTTTTCACATTAATCCAAGAAAGTATACATTTGTACCCCAGGACAATAGAGTTTGTGAAAATAAACCTGCTATCCCAGTATCTTTTGATTCTCACAGTTGGAAAGTACATTTACATATGATGAAATCAAGATATAGTATTGATACATCTACATGTTCCTGGAGTATGAGATCAATAAAACCATGAACAATTTACATAGTGAAGCTAACCTTTGAGGAAACTTAATGTCCTTGAGCTGTTATTTCCCACAACCATGTTGAATAAAATTCACTCAGATTTATTGTTATTAAAATTCTTCATTATCATTATCAGCATCATTATCACCCCCAAGTGCACAGAGCTCTTTTCTTTCCAGATGCTTAAGTTGTTGTACTTATATTACTGTAGCCATTATAAAATATGCTTAAAATATCAGCTTTCACATTTGTCTCCACTATATCTCCCTATGGAGAAAAAAGGAAAGTAAAATGGTTTAAAGTGAGTTTTTTTTCCCATAGTCTCTGGCTAGCGAAGCCAGGGGGTAATACAAGACCATATTACTTCATTAACTATAATAGAATTCCAAAGAGATATGAAAGTAGAAAAGTATTTGCACCATCTAATATAAATGAAACAAAGATGCAGAATATTATTTAAAAGCTCATCCAAGGACATAGATAGAAATAGCAGTGTGTCAATAAGTTAGCCAAACCCGTCTGATCTTCATGCCAATTTTTTTCCTGCTCAATGACATAGCATTTATTAAGATCAACTCTATGCAAGTCACATTCTCTGACCTCCTATAAATATGAAGACTATATATCATAGGGGTGGCAAACAACGATCTCACAGTAGTACACTTTGAAAGCCATTGAGGCTTAAAGGAAGAAACCAGGCTGTATAATGAGATCAAAGTAGGTTTAAAGTAAAAGTGTCAACATGGCTCTTGGCTCAGTTTTTGTTTGGGGACTCATAAAACTTTTACTTTGGTGAAGGTTTCTCAGAAAGAATCACTCAAGGGTTAAAAGTACTGTGCGGTATTTCAGAGGCTTTAACATGACTGATGCAGATTTGGACACATGCTTTTCAACAGTTTATATTGTTCTTGCTACTTGTGTCACTTACTGCTTTAGAAGCACTGTGTCCTTTTGCTTAGGCCGAACCTCCAGACTATGATGTCTGGTGCATTCAGTTTGGTAAGTTGCAACTGAACGGCTCTTCTGTTTTCTCATTTTATAGATCCTACATCCACCATTTAGGCTGGACTCCATATTGTGGATTCATTCCACCCCCAATTCATAAAGCCCGATGGAACTTAATAAATGCAGATAATTCAAGCAGAATGATGCTCACTCACCTTTTCAGAGGTCTTTTATCTACAGCGAACTTTGTTTTCCTTTTGATAACTGGTCCTTGCTTTGATGACCCTTTCCCTGTCTTGAAACAACACTGGCTCATGGCTTTTGCATTTGTATAATGAATTGAGACCTGCAAACTCAGATTGCTTAGTCTCACGTTGAAATCTTCCCTTCTCTGGCTTAAAGAATGGCCCCTGACCACAATATAGGTCTTCCTTGTTTTATTGTTTTGTTTTTACAATTTCATTGTTTCCTTTCCAGTAGTTTTGATCAGTGCAAGGAGAATCTGTTTCTTAATGTGTTCTATCTCCCCAGTGTTTCAACATCACATACAACTTTTACCAGTCCTCTGGACAAATGGAAATGTCTGTCTACATGTACTTTTCTCCAGATGGCAAACATTGATCCATTTTTGCCTATACCATAACAGCCAGCATGGTCAAATCTGAGATCCTTCTTGCTTCTGCTTACTTCTGGCTTAACTTATTCAGACTATTCCTTTCCTATAACTCAACCTGGAAAAAGGACCTTGGAAGTTTCTAATGCAAAAAAAATCTGTGGCCAATTTTAGCATTTAAGGAAGCTAAGAGTGTATATTGTATATGATTTAAATGATATTATGGAAGAAGCCACCAGATGGTCTCTGAAGGAAGTTCTACAATATCTGGCATTGACAAAAGAAAAGGTGGGGTAGCCATGGTTACCACCTGTCCCTGTTGGTTTGCAAAGGCATAACCTTTCTTCTTCGTTTTATCTGGCTGTGAACACTGCAGTTCATCAGTATGTGATCCAACATTGTCCCATATTTAATATATCAAAATTATCTATGATTCAGGGTATTTAAATGTTTTCAGGTAAAGTTTATTCCATCCTTTTTCCCGAATTGGAAAACAAAATCCATTTATTATACTACTTGATTTCTATTTTTCTGAGATAAATATTTATTGATATAAGATGGCATGATGCTTAATTTGTGTGTCAACATGCCTGAATCACAGGGTCCCAAGCTATATAGTTAAACACTATTACTGGATGAGGGTATTTTGAGGTAAGATTAACATTTGAATGGGTAAGTTGAGTAAAGCAATTTGTCCTTTTTTGTGTGGGTGGGCCTCACATGAGATTTGAAGATCCTAAATACAGGTAAACAAAATGACAGGAAGAAGTGAGTCACTGTGTCTAGTTTTGTACAAACTGACAGGTCAGTTTTCTTATACCCTCTGACTGGTGAAGTGTACCTTATGCTGTGAAGCCTCCAATTTCTCAGGCTTCAAGGTCCTCAGATTGAAACAAAACCATTGGCTTTCCTCAGACTTCAGTCTGTGTAAGTAGCTAATAGGAATTTTCAGATTTTGCAGCTAATTCCTTGTTCTCTTGTATGACTATGAGATGGTCTTTCTGGATGTCTGTGTTTAATAAGATAATTTCAAGTTATATTAAAGATGGAATAACAAATTAAAATTTTACTCCTAAAGTGATCATCATGAAGATTTCCCAAAGTAACACTGTCACATTGTTACGGAAAATCTGCTATTTTTGTCCTGCCACCACACCCAAGACTATTCACCTTGAAGCCACAGGTATGTTCACTGCACCATTTGTGTCTTTTCCCACCAGCCTTCAACTATTGTTTTTATCCATAAAAACACATGACTGGGATCTGACTGCTCACTGTCTGCACCCAGAATTTGTAACCATCTTTCCAACCCTTGTTTCCTTAATGATACTTATTATCTTTTATTATTTTCTTTCCAGGATATATGCTATATGTTTCATAGGATTTATTTATAAAGTATTAGCAGAACATTAACAGTACTGACATGGGGTAGCATATGTGTTCAGTAATTAGCTTCATAGTAGTGGTGGTATGTTTTACTTACTGAGACCTTTTAAGAAACTAAGTACTATGCAGCTTCTATAGGCATATTATTTTAGCTTATCTTTGTACTTTTCTCTTAATTTGGCTAGTTCATTGAATTTATCCTTGAGAATCTGAGTACTTGTTAAGCATGAGTCAGTTATCACTCATGCTTACTCCAGAAGCTCTTCCAGGCTCTTAAATTTCTAGACTTTGAATATTATGTGCAGATGCCATCTTCTGGAGATCATACTTTAAGAGGAACAGAAACATGCTATTATGTCACATTATAGTTTTATTGGACTTCATAGCTTTGGATTCATGGCTTAGGTTTTTCTTTTATTACTCCAACACAGGAAGATGCCATCTTGACTGTTTTCCTAGTATACTAAATATGAGCTTACCTGAGTTTCTCAAATTCTTCTTATTTTGGTTTTGCAATTCTCATGTTAAGATTATTAGAGTCATGGTCCCTGGTCTATGGCTTGATCTACCCCACTGACCTTCTACTCTGGTGATAGATTATTTTTTGACAAAACTATAGTTGTTTAATGATTAAGTTTATCCCAAGATCTCTATATTTAATCATGACTTCCAAGCTAACGTGGAAAAGAAAAAAATTTATACCTTAAATATATTGAATAAGCCGTATGCTTGGCTTTACATTTACTATTTAAATGTTCAAAGTTTAGGTAATAGTTAGACTAGCTAGAAAGAAGCAATTGAAATATAATAAGTAATTTACACTTTAAAATGAGGAGATGAGAAAAATAACTGGAGAATGTGAAAGAAAAAGAGATAAACAGGAGGGCAGAAGGATGTTTGAGAAATCCATAGGAAATTATGTTATTTTATAATTATCTACTAGTATAACTAACACATATAAGTTAATAAGTGAACCTATGTAACTTAAAAGAAATTATGACACTTGGAGTGATAATGATCCCCCTTAGAAAATAAATGTTCTGAGTAAAACCCCAGGATCAAGCATGAGAAACCACTTCTTGAATTGTAGTTTGGAGAGTTAAAGAGACTCCCCAAACAATTAAGATATTACCATTTCCCATGGTTGTTTCCCAAAAGTTGAAGATAATTCCTCATTGCTGAAAATGTCATAAACTTTTGCTATAGGACTTGGAGGAACTGAGCTATAACTGACATTGAACACATACTTCGTGAGGGCTAGTAATCATAGTATCAGAATATACTGTGCAAGCTGCCAAGTAAGAAAAGTAATCAGTAGTCTTCATACCCAATAGTGATATTTGCAAATCATAACAATGACCACCAGCAAGATATACTTAAAGTTGCAACAGCTCTCTACCCTAAATTCTCCAATGTTTTAATAAAATTAAGAAAGAATGTTCAAATTTCCTAGGTAATTGTTCTCAGGAAACATGTTGTATGTTGCCCTGGAAAAGGTGTGATTTCAGAGGTGACTTCTAAGCAAACATAGTAAAAATCTGCCTTGCTGTGAAGATAACTACTTTTACTATCTCAAGAAAGCAAGTCTCTTTATTGGGTCAGTAGGTCAGTTAATTAGTTAGGTAGGTTTTGAAACAGAGTCTCACTATATAGCCCAGGCTAGCCTCAAACTTGTGATCACCCTGCCTTAGCCTCCAAAGTGTCAGGATAGTAAATATAGACATCATGTCTAACTTATAAGCAAGTATTGAGTAGGAAAACTTGATATAATGCCTAACCCTAACACTGAATCAGTACACTGTAATGACAAAGTGTCATCGATGAAGTATTCAGGCCCCTCCAAAACATTATATTGCATCTTTCCTTTTAGCTCTAGTTTTTAATATGTTACAGCCAAAGAGTCACATAAGCAATGGGAGGACCACTGCAGGAAAACAACTACACCACAAAGGGATCACATTATGTAAGTCAACTGTGTGCCCTTTATAAGTCAATGTTTAGAAACAACAACAACAAAAAGGTAAGAAAAATTACATAACAGAAGTAACTGAGTCCATACAATACATATGGAAATAAAATGTTGGTTGTGTAGAATGTCAGGTGCACTTTTTTGCAGTCAAATGCTCTACCATTCCCCCAGGTACATTTTTTTTTTGAAAAATTCTGTGTGGCTACTATAGAAAAGGGAGTGTTGTGAAACAATCTTTGTACACTAGGAATATATATTGCTCTTACTGTTAATATAGAGCAGACTGGCTAATAGCTATGCAGAAAGAGGTTAGACAGGAGAGCCAAATTGAAAGAATTTTGGGAAAGAGGAAGGCAGGGTCACCAGATAGATGCAGACAGAGCAGGAGATCAACATGCTATGGTGAAGAAATGTACTGCCCTGCACAGATAGAAAATATGGGTTAATTTAAGTTGTAAAAGTTAGTTTGTAACTTTTACAGTTACAGTCACACATTAATTATAAATGTGTGGCAGATATCAGTCACACATTTGTAATAAATAATAAGTCTCTGTGTGGTTATTTAGGGAGCTAGAGCTCCCAACAAAAAACTTCATCTACAAGGGAGAGATATGTGTCTAGGTACACATAATGCTGAAAATGGATTCAGGTACTGAACTAATTTTTTAGATTACAGCATATGAATTGCATTAGTACAATCACATTATGTTATTTCTTACTTTAAAGCACATATGAGGGAATATAGAAATTAGATAGAAGGGATGATTTAAGGTAGACTTGTTGGGCAAGTGCAATGGAAGTATAAAGAAATGTGAATGTGATCATGATGGTGAAAAGAGTGATTGAAATAATATGTCATATGATCTAAAGACAAATGGCCTTTAGTTGGGATGTGACAGACTGGGGGCAAGGATTATGAGTCCTCAGTATCTATGCACAATAAAACCATCATCAATCCTTGCAACAAGGGCATTGACTGAAGTCAAAGGCTACTCATTAAGACATTCTCAGAGCTGTACACTACTCAGTGGAGACATATTAGAAAGAACAGAACATCTATTTTTATACTGTCCAATAGGAGAAGGAGACTGTGTAGGAAGATGATTGATTGCTGGAAGATGAATACATTTAGATATCTCAATACAGGTTAGAAAGAAAGAAATGTGGAATATTTACCCTTAGACATACAAAGTACCTAGCTTCCTAATACTTCTAAAGCTGAGAAACCAAGAGAAATTGATGAAGCTACTGAAAACATCCCTCAAAAAATACTAGGTTTATAATTATCTTCCTTCATAAACAAGTTTTTGAAGATTAGAGATAAAATTGCCTGTATGGTATACTTTTTTATTTATTTATTTATTTTGAATAAAGTCTCATGTTTTATCCATGTTTTATCCAAGAGGATCCTTGTTCAAACTCCCTTCCACCTCCTGCACCTCCCAGTCACTTTCTCTTCTCCCCATCTCCTGCAAGGGCAGGAGGTCCCAAGGTCCCAAAATGACTTAGTACAGCATTCACTCCAGGCAAGTCCCATTTCCTCATCCTCATATCAAGACTGGGTTAGGTGTTCCTCTGGAGGGAATGGGCTCCAAGGTACTTGTCCAAGGAACTTTAGATCATAAGCTGTTCAGTGGCTGTAGTTTGCAACTTGGATGTGCTTTGCTTTTTGTTTAAAGTCCATTAATGAGTGACTACATCCCCTGCTTATATTTCTGGGTTTGAAATACCTCGCTCAGAAGGATATTCTCCAAATCCATCCATTTGCCTGCGAATTTTAGGATATCATTTTTTCTTACTGCTGAGTAGTACTCCATTGTGTAGATGTACCATAGTTTGTTAATCCATTCTTCAGTTGAGGGGCATCTAGGTTGTTTCTAGGTTCTTGCTATTACAAATAATTGCAACTATGCTATGAACATAGTTGAGCTACTGCTTTTGGGGTGCAAATGTGCATCTTTAGAGTATATACCCAATAGTGGTTTTGCTGGATCTTTGGGGAGATTGAATCCCAGTTTTCTGAGAGACTGTAATACTGCATTCCAAAGTGACTGAACAAGCTGACACCCCTACCAACAATGGAGGAGTGTTCCCCCTGCTCCACAACCACTCCAGCATAGACTGTCCAAGATGAGATTTCAATTCTGAAATTTATGCCCCTAATATTAGGGCACCTATCATGTAAAAGAAACACTACTAAACCTCAAACCTCATATCAATTCTCTCACTCTAATTGTGGGAAGACTTCAATACCCCACTTTTACCCTAGGATAGGTTAACTGGACAGAGACTCAACAGAGAAATAAGGGATCTAACAGAGGTCATGATGCAAAAAGATTTAATATTTACAGAAACCTCCACCCAAATGAAAAGGCATACACATATTTCTCAGTACCACTAGAAACTTCTTCTAAAATAGACCACACTACTGGCCATAAAGCAAATATCAATAGATACAAAAAATGGAAAAAATACATTGTATCATATCAGACCACCATGGTCTAAAGTTAGGGTTCAACAACATCAAAAATCACAGAAAGCTTACTAACTCATGGAAACTAAACATGACTCAACTGAACCACCTCTGGATCAAGGAAGAAATTAAGAAAGAAATCAAAGACTTCTTAGAGTTAAACAAACATGAATCCACAACATACCTAAACTTATGGGATACAATGAAAACAGTCTTAAGAGGAAAATTCATAGCACTAGATGCTTATAAGAAAAATCTAGAGAAATCAAACACTAGAGAACTAATAGCACAGCTGAAATCCGTAGAAGAATTAGAAGCAAACTCACCTAGAAGGAGTAGATGGCAGAAAATCATCAAACTTAGAGCTGAAATAAACACAAATGAAACAAAAGGAACAATACGAAGAATCAAGGAATCAAAGAGTTGATTCTTTGAGAAAGTCAACAAGATAGATAAACCCTTATCCAAACTAACCAAAAAGCAGAGAGAGAAAGAGTATCCAAATCATCAAAATCAGAAATGAAAAGGGGGGCATAAAAATAGATCTCCAGGAAATTCAGAGAATTATCAGGGCATACTTTGAAAATCTATACTACACAAAAGTGGAAAACCTAGAAGAAATGGACAGCTTTCTGGACAGGTACCACTTACAAAAATTAAATCAAGATCAGATTAAATACCAAAACAGACCTATAATATCAAAGGAAATTGAAGCTGTTATTAAAAGCCTCCCAAGTAAAGCAAGCCCAGGTCCAGATAGTTTCAATGAAGAATTCTACCAGTCACTCAAAGAAGAACTAATGTCAATACTCCTCAAACTGTTTCATAGAGTATAAACTGAAGGAATATTGTCAAACTCTTTTTATGAGACCACAATAATCCTAATACCCAAGCCACTCAAAGACACAACAAAGAAAGAGAATTACAAACCAATTACTCTCATGAATATTTATGCAAAATTCTCAACAAAATTCTGGCAAACTGTATACAAAAACATATAAAAAATATCATCTACCATGGTCAAGTAGGCTTCATCCCAGAAATGCAGGAATGGGTCAACATACAGAAAACTGTAAATGTCATGCATCATATAAACAAACTGAAGAAAAAAAAAACACATGATTTTATCCTTAGATGCTGAAAAAGCCTTTGACAAAATCCAACACTCCTTTATGATAAAAGTCCTGGAGAGATCAGATATACAGGAAATATATCTCAATATAATGAAGGTAATTTACAAGAAGTCGACAGAACATCAAACTAAATGGAGAAATACTCAAAGCAATTCCTTAAAATCATGAACTATACAAGACTGTCCTCTCTACCCTTATCTATTCAATATAGTTCTCAAAGTTTTAGCTAAAGCAATAAGAGAGCACAAGGAGATTAAGGAGATACAAATTGCAAAAGAGGAAGTGAAACAATCTCTATTTTCAGTTGATATGATTGTATACATAAGTGATATAAAAAATTCTACCTGGGAAATTCTATAGCTGATAAACACCTTCAGCAAGGTAGCAGAAAACAAGATTAACTTGAAGAAATGGATAGCCGTCCTATATGCTAAACATAAAAGGGCTGAAAAAGAAATAAGGGAAACATCACGATTTATAATAGCTGCAAATAGCATTAAATACCTTGGAGTAAATATAATCAAGGAAGGAACAATTATATTTGACAAATATTTTAAATCACTGAAGAAAGAAATTGAAGAGGATATCAGAAAATGGAAAGCTCTCCCATGTTCCTGGATTGGTAGGATCAACATAGTAAAAATGGCAATTCTACCAAAGGCAATCTACAGATTCAATGCACTGCCCACCAAAATCCCAACACAATATTTTTTGGACCTTGAGAGAACAATACTCAACTTCATTTGGAATAACAGGAAAGCCAGATTGCCAAAACAATTTTACTCAACAAAAGAACCTCAGGAAGCATCACCATCCCCGACTTCAAGTTATACTATAGAGCTACAGTAATGAAAACAGCCTGGTCCTGGCATAAAATCAGACTTGTGGATCAATGGAATCAAATTGAAGATCCTGACATTAATCCAAAAACCTATGAACACCTGATCTTTGACAAAGAGGCCCAAAATATTCAATGGAAGAAAGATAGTATCTTCAACAAATGGTGTTGGATGGTAGTATGTACAAAAATGCAAATAGGGGACTAGGTGCTGTCTGCAAAGCACATCCTAGCGCACTCTGGAGCAGGCAGAGATAAACTCTGCCTGTCACGGTCCACCCAGATGTTGCTGAGGGAGTTTGCAGGGCCACCACCCTGCCTCCAATTGGTCAAACAGAGAAAGACTGAAGACTTGAAATTCAGTCCCCTGCACAGTGCAGAGGTAGTGATTGAGCAGGCCTTTTCCTCAGAGGTCACAGGAGACACATAAGCCTGAGTGCCACAACTGACCAGGAGCCACCTAATTGTGAACCATTAAAGCCATGGGCAAACGCCAGTGCAAAAACTTACATAACAATATAAAGAACAACAAGGTAACTCCAGAAGAAAGTGGCGATCCTAAATACAAGACCCGAACTGAGCAATGAAGAGGAAACAGAAGGAAGCAACACCAAAAATTCCTTTTTGATGATCATCGAAGCTCTCAAAGAAGATATGAAAAGTAGTCTTAAAGAAATAGAAGAAAATACAAACAAAAAATTAGAAGACATGAACAAATCTATGAAAGAAACATGCCAGGAACTAAAAGCTGAAATAGAAGCAATACAAAAGGCACAAAATGAGGCAAGGATGGAAATAGAAAATCTCAAGAAAAAAAGCTGGAACCACAGATACAAGCATAACAAACAGAGGTCAAGAGATGGAAGATAGAATCTCTGAAGTGGAAGACTCAGTAGCTCAAATAGATGTATCAGTCAAAGAAAATAGTAAAACTAAAAAAGCCATAACTCAAAATGTTCAAGAAATCAGGGACACCATGAAAAGACCTAATTTGAGAATAATAGGAATAGAAGGAGAAGAATATCAGCTCAAAGGCACAGATAATGTTTTCAATAAAATCATAGAAGAAAACTTCCCTAACCTGAAGAAGGAAATGCCTATACAGATACAAGAAGCTTACAGAACATCAAATAGATATGACCCCCAAGAAAGGTCAGTGCGCCACATTATAATCAAGCCACAAAACATACAGAACAAAGAAAAAATTTTAAGAGCTGCAAAACAAAAGGGCCAACTCACATATAAAGGCAGACCCATCAGAATAAAGCCTGACTATTCAATGGAAACGATGAAAGCTAGAAGAGCTTGGTCAGAAGTTATACAGGCGCTAAAAGAGCATGGCTGCCAAACTAGAATACTATACCCTGCAAAATTATCAATCACCATAGATGGAATAAACAAGATATTTCATGACAAAGTCAGACTAAAAGAATATCTATCTTCCAATCCAGCACTACAGAGAGTATTAGAGGGAAAACTCCAACTTAAGGACCCCAGATATACCCACGAAATCACAAACAATCAATAATTGCACAGAAGAATACTCCAGAGAAAGGAAATAAAAACAAGTTACCACCAAAAACTGCAGGAAATATGAATCCATGGTCGCTAATTTCCCTTAATATTAATGGACTCAACTCTCCTATAAAATATCACACACTAACACAATGGATACAACAACAGAAGCCATCCTTCTATTGCCTACAAGAAACACATCTCAACTGCAAGGACAGATACAGGCTTTGAATAAAGGGTTGGGAAAAGATTTTCCAGTCAAATGGTCCTAAGAAACAAGCAGGGGTTGCAATCCTAATATCTAACAAAGTAGACTTTAAGCTAAAAGCAATTAAAATGGACCAAGATGGTCACTACTTATTCATCACAGGAAAAATTGGTCAAGAGGAGATTTCAATCTTGAATATTTATGCCCCTAATATAAGGGCACCTACTTATGTAAAAGAAACACCGCTAAAGCTCAAATCCCACATCAATTCTTACACCCTAATAGTGGGAGACTTCAGTACCCCACTTTCAATCCTAGTTACGTCAACCAGACAGAGTCTCAACAGAGAAATAAGGAGTCTAAAAGAGGTTATGATGCAAATGGATTTAATAGATATCTACAGAACCTTCCACTCAAGGCAAAGGAATATACATATTTCTCAGGTCCTCATGGAACTTTCTCCAAAATTGACCACATAATTGGTCATAAAGCAAATATCAACAGATACAAAAAAATGGAAATAATCCCTTGTAACATACCAGACCACAAGGGCCTAAAGTTAGAGTTCAACAACATCAAAACCCAAAGAAAGCATACCAACTCATGGAAACTAAACATCACTCAACTGAACCATCTCTGGGTCAAGGAAGAAATTAAGAAATCATAGTCTTCCTAGAATTTAATGAAAATGAATCCACAACGTATCAAAATGGGACACAATGAAAGCAGTCTTAAGAGGAAAATTCATAGCGCTAGATGCCTATATGAAAAACCTAGAGAAATCCCACAATAGAGACCTAGCAGCACAGCTGAAAGCCTTAGAACAATTAGAAGCAAACTCACCTAGAAGGATTAGATGGCAGGAAATAATCAAACTTAGAGCTGAAATCAATACAATTGAAACAAAAAGAACAATACAAAGAATCAATGAATCTAAGAGTTGGTTCTTTGAAAAAGTTAACAAGCTAGATTAGCCCTTAGCCAAACTAATCAAAAAACAAGAGACAGTGTTCAAATCAACAAAATCAGAAATGAAAAGGGGGACATAACCACAGACCCCCAGGAAATACAGAGAATTATCAGATCATATTTTGAAAATCTGTATTCTACAAAAATGGAAAACCTAGAAGAAATGGACAGCTTTCTGGACAGGTACCTTCTACCAAAATTAAATGAAAATCAGATTAATTACCTAAACAGGCCTATAACCCTTAAGGAAATTGAAGCTGTCATTAAAAACCTCTCCAAAAATAAAAGCCCTGGTCCAGATTGTTTCAGTGCCGAATTCTACCAGACATTCAAAGAAGAATTATTACCATTACTCCCCAAACTATTTCACACAGTAGAAACTGAAGGAATATTGCCAAATTCCTTTTATGAGGCCACAATTACCCTAATACCCAAGCCACTCAAAGACACAACACAGAAGGAGAATTACAGGCCAATTTCCATCCTGAATATTGATGTGAAAATTCTCAACAAAATTTTGGCAAACCGTATACAACTATGTATAAAAGATATCATCCACTATGACCAAGTAGGCTTCATACCAGAAATGAAGGGCTGGTTTAACATAGGAAAAACTGTAAATGTTATACATCATATAAACAAACTAAAGGAACAAAACCACATGATCCTATCCTTGGATGCGGAAAAAGCCTTTGACAAAATCCAGAATTCTTTTATGATTAAAGCCCTGGAGAGATCAGGAATGCAGGGTTAGGGTTTGGGTTAGGGTTAGGCGACTTACAAGAAGCCGACAGTCACTATCAAACTTAATGGAGAAAAACTCAAAGCAATCCCACTAAAGTCAGGAACTAGACAAGGATGTCCTCTCTCTCCTTATCTATTCAATATAGTTCTCGAAGATTTAGCTAAAGCAATAAGAGAACAAAAAGAGATTAAGGGGATACAAATTGAAAAAGAAGAAGTGAAGCTATCTTTATTTGCAGATGATATTATTGTATGCATAAGTGACCCACAAAATTCTTCCAAGGAACTGCTAAGGCTGATAAACACCTTCAGCAATATAGCAAGATACAAGATTAACTCAAAGAAATCAATAGCCCTTCTATACACTAAAGATAGAAGAGCTGAAAAAGAAGTAAGGGAAACATTGCCCTTCATAATAGCTGCAAATAGCATTAAATACCTTGGAGTAAATATAATCAAGGAAGGAACAATTATATTTGACAAAAAATTTAAATCACTGAAGAAAGAAATTGAAGAGGATATCAGAAAATGGAAAGCTCTCCCATGTTCCTGGATTGGTAGGATCAACATAGTAAAAATGGCAATTCTACCAAAGGCAATCTGCAGATTCATTGTACTGCCCATCAAAATCCCAACACAATATTTTTTGGACATTGAAAGAACAATACTCAATTTCATTTGAAATAACAGGAAAGCCAGGATTGCCAAAACAATTTTACTCAACAAAAGAACCTCAGGAGGTATCACTATCCCTGACTTCAAGTTATACTATAGAGCTACAGTAACAAAAAACAGCCTGGTACTGGCATAAAAACAGACTTGTGGATCAATGGAATAGAATTGAGGATCCAGACATTAACCCAAAAACCTATGAACACCTGATCTTTGACAAAGAGGCCCAAAACATTCAATGGAAAAAAGATAGTATATTTAACAAATGGTGTTGGCATAGCAGGATGGAAGTGTGTAGAAAAATGCAAATAGATTCGAGCCTGTCACCCTGCACAAAACTCAAATCCAAGTGGATCAAAGACCTCAACATAAACCCAGCAACTCTGAGCTTTATAGAAAAGAAAGTGGGAAATACACTTCTTCGAATTGGCACAGGTGACCACTTCCTAAATATAACACCAGTGGCACAGACACTAAAGCCAATAATCAATAAGTGGGATCTCCTGAAGCTAGGAAGCTTCTGTAAAGCCAAGGACACTGTCAATAGGACAAAACGACAGCCTACAGAATGGGAAAAGATTTTTACCAACCCTACAAGTGATAGAGGACTGATTTCTAAGGTATATAAAGAGCTCAAGAATCTAGAGCCCAAAACCTTGAATAACCCAATCAAAAAATGGGGTTCAGATCTAAAAAGGGAATTCTCAGCAGAGGAACTACGAATGGCTGAAAGGCACCTGAAAAAGTGCTCATCATCTTTAGTCATCAGAGAAATGCAAATCAAAACCACTTTAAGATACCACCTAACACCTGTTAGACTGGCTAAGATAAAAGGCACAGACGACAGCCTATGTTGGAGAAGATGCGGATCAAGGGGAAACACTACTCCATTGTTGGTGGGAATGTAAGCTTGTTCAGCTACTTTGGAATGCAATATGGTGGTTTATCTCGGTAAAAACCCGCCCTGAGATATGTTTTTAAACAGGGTTTATTTGGAGAAAATAGCTTACAAAACAGAGCCGGTTTTAGGAGAAGATGACAGGACGAGGTTGCAGCGCGCCGGAGCCTTTCTAGGGAAGATTCTTCATCCCCACGCCGTACGTCCGAACTCCCGGGCAGCTGGAGCGAACTGCGCACTCGGTCGGGGAACTCTCGTGAGAGAATGACAACTTCCGGTCCTGGTCCCCTCCCTCAAAGGTCTACTTCCGGAATCCTTTTCAGTTAACCACGCCCAGCTCGTCTCCATTCCTATGACGTGATCGTTCACATATACAGTTCCTGATTTCCCGCTACATCTCCCCGTTTTGTCTAAATAGGAAGGTTCTAAACTAGGTATAAAACTACATACTATAGGGATCATCATAAGACAGTGTC
>PVIH01024266.1:0-23107 GCA_004025045.1 Sigmodon hispidus | reverse complement strand
GAATAATTATAGCCTTCTCTTAGAGTTCCTATTGAATCTCAAAAGGCCTTGAATAAGAAAATAACTTCTAGCCTTTTAAGAAATCTAAAGAATATATCCAATGAATTCCTTATTGCTGACAATATTGGGAGGAGCTAAACTGATGGGTCGCCCAACAAGTATCTATAAATAAGGAAGGCACAATTTCTACCTATTATATGTTAAAATTAATACATGAAATGTTACAATGATTTATCAACTCTAAATATGCTGACTTTGAAGATCATATACAGAAGGTGACAGAGAATTGAGTCTAGTCAATTTCCAGGGTAAAACCTCACATGGAAACAGTGGGCAGAGTTAGAGACGGCAAACACAGGGGAAACAAAAGAGAATAATCATGTTTGGAGAAGATCTAATATTGTTTGGGCCCATATAAACTCTTTGTTTTCTTGAGAAATATTCCTTCAATAAAAACACCCTTCAACATCATGCTACAGGGGAATCTTATAATACCTGGAGTATAATTTCTCAATGACAGCATCTCCCCTGCAAATGAAAAGTTCCACAGATGGAAGCAAAAATTTGGAATAAACTCATTTTACTTTGGCTCTAGATAGATTAAAGCAAACTTCTGATTATATATTCTTTATACAGTATAAAATAGGCTGACATGGAGACTTTAAGTAATGAAGTTCATTTCATAGCTACTGATAAATATAAATAAGTAATTGTCATTCAAGAGCCAACTACATTGCCATGGGCATTTTGTTTAGCCAGTTTAGTCAGTGGCTTAGAGTATAAACATTTTAGATGCCCATAAAAGTGAGTCTTTGAGGTCTGAAAGAAATTCTCAGGTGCTGAAGAATGCCAGAATTATCAAAACACTATTGCAGAGTGGGCTCCACTGTGCTCTATTGTATTCACCTCACTAAAAAGAAAAAGACCAGCAAAACCCTGGATGTATACCTACAAGAGGGGATCTAGCATAGCCAGTTCCCCCTGGAACTGCATCAGCAGAGAAGGACTGAGGACTTTGAAATTCAGACCCTGTCCAGAGGTGAGGTGAGCAGTTTCCGGTTCCTGATTCCCCACCAGGAAAGTTGTGTTCCGAACCGGGATCGCGCTCTGGTTCCAGACCCCAGACTCCCCTTAGCAAACAGGACTGGAGTTTGGCTATTAGGGGCTCCTCCAGCCACACCTAAAAGAGGAGACCTTGCACAGTCAGCCCTGCCTCCAGGGCAAACTGCATCATCAGAGAAGGACTGAGGCCTTGATATTCAGACTCCTGCCCAGAGCAGAGTCAGAGATTGAGCAGACCCCCTTGCTCAGATGAGACAGGAGACACATAAGCCCCCTTGCCAAAACTGAACAGGAGCTGCCTAGTCGTGAACAACTGAAGCCATGGGCAGACGCCAGGGCAAAAATACATATAATAATGTAAAGAACAACAAGGCAACTCCAGAAGAAACGAGTGGTTCTACAACTACAAGACCTAAACAGAGCAATGAAGAGGAAACAGAAGGAAACAACACCAAAAACACCTTTATGAAGATTATTGAAGCCTTCAAAGAAGATATAAAAAATTCCCTTAAAGAAACAGAAGAAAATACAAACAAAAATTTGGAAGAGATGAACAAATCCTTGGAAGAAAACCAAGAAAAAGTAAACCAAAAAAAGAAAGAAACATTTCAAAAACTAAACACTAAAATAGAAGCAATAAAAAAGACACAAAATGAGGCAAAGATAAAAATAGAAAACCTGAAGAAAAGAGCTAGAACTACAGATACAAGCATAACCAACAGAATCCAAGAGATGGAAGAGAGAATCTCTGAAGTGGAAGACTCAGTAGCTGAAATAGATACATCAGTCAAAGAAAATACTAAAACCAAAAAAGCCATAACACAAAATGTTCAGGAAATCTGGGACACCATGAAAAGAACAACACTCCTTTATGATAAAAGCTCTGGAGGGATCAGGAATACAAGGAGAATACCTAAATATAATAAAGGCGATTTATAAGAATCTGACAGCCAACAGCAAACTTAATGGAGAAAAACTCAAAGTAATCCCACTCAAATCGGGAACTAAACAAGAACGTCCTCTCTCCCCTTATCTATTCAATATAGTTCTCGAAGTTTTAGCTAAAGCAATAAGAGAATGAAAGGAGATTATTAAAGGGATTCAAATTGGAAAAAGAAGAAGTGAAACTATCTCCATTTCCAGATGGATGATATGATTGTATACATAAGTGACTCGCAGAAATCTACCAAGGAATTTCTACAGCTGATAAACACCTTCAGCAATGTAGCAGGATACAAGATGAACTCAAAGAAATCAGTAGCCCTTCTATACACTAAACATAGAAGAGCTGAAAAAGAAATAAGGGAAACATTACCCTTCATAGTAGCTGCAAATAGTATTAAATACCTTGTAGTAGCTATAACCAAAGAAGTAACAGATCTATTTGATAAAAATTTTAAATAACTGAAGAAAGAAATTGAAGAGGATATCAGAAAATGGAAAGCTCTCCTGGATGTTCCTGGACAGGTAGGATCAACATAGTAAAAATGGCAATTCTACCAAAAGCAATCTACAGATTCAATGCACTGCCTATCAAAATCCCAACACAATATTTTATGGACCTTGAAAGAACAATACTCAATTTCATTTGGAATAACAGGAATACCAGGATTGCCAAAACAGTTTTGCTAAACAAAAGGACCTCAGGAGGCATCACCATCCCTGACTTCAAGTTATACTATAGAGCTATAGTAATAAAAACAGCCTGGTACTGGCTCAAAAACAGACCTGTGGATCAATGGAATCGAATTGAGGATTTGGGCATTAACCCAAAAACCTATTAACACCTGATCTTCGACAAAGAGGACCAAAATAATCATCGGAAAAAAGACGGTATATTTAACAAATGGTGTTGGCATGGCTGGTTGGTAGTGTGTAGAAAAATGCAAATAGATCCGAGCCTGTCACCCTGCACAAAACTCAAATCCAAGTGGATGAAAGACCTCAACATAAACCCAACCACTCTGAACTTGATAGAAAAGAAAGTGGGAAATACCCTCCAATGAATTGGCACAGGCGACCACTTCCTAAATATAACACCAGTGGAACAGACACGAAGATAAACAATCAATAAGTGGGACCTCCTGAAACTGAGAAGCTTCTGTAAAGCCAAGGACACTGTCAATAGGACAAAACAACAGCCTACAGAATGGGAAAAGATTTACAAGTGTTAGAGGATTGATCTCTAAAATATATAAAGAACTCAAGAATCTAGAGCCCAAAACCTTGAATAACCCAATCAAAAAATGGGGTACAGATCTAAAAAGGGAATTCTCAGCAGAAGATTTATGAATGGCTGAAAGGCACTTGAAAAAGTGCTCATCGTCTTTAGCCATCAGGGAAATGCAAATCAAAACAACTTTGAGATACCACCTGACATCTGTCAGATTGGCTAAGATAAAAGACACAGATGACATCCTATGCTGGAGAGGTTGCAGAGCAAGGGGAATACTCCTCCATTGTTGGTGGGAGTGTAAGCTTGTTCAGCCACTCTGGAATGCAGTATGGTGGTTTCTCAGAAAACTGGGAATCAATATACCCAAGGATCCAGCAATACCACTTCTGGGTGTATACCCTAAAGACACACAATCACACTCCAAAGGCATTAGCTCAGCTATGTTCATAGCAGCATTGTTCGTAATAGCAAGAACCTGGAAACAACCTTGATGCCCCTCAACTGAAGAATGGATTAACAAACTGTGGAACATCTACACAATGGAGTACTACTCAGCAGTAAGAAACAATGATATCCTAAAATTTGCAGGCAAATAGATGGATATGGAGAATATCCTCCTGAGCGAGGTATCTCAAACCCAGAAAGATAAGCAGGGGATGTACTCACTCATTAGTGGTCTCTAAACAAAAAAGCAAAATATATATATATTAATTAATTAGTTAATTAATTAATAAAATACAATGCATGTCCAAGCTGCAAACCACAACCACTGAACAGCTTTGTATCTGAAACACCTTGGACTGACACTTTAGATCCTACTCCCCCTAGAGGAATATCTAACTCAGTCTTGATGTTGGAGGAAGGAAACTTGATCTGCCAGGAGTGTAGGCTGAATGAGCAATATTGGGACCTTGGAACCTCCTGCCCATGCTAGGGAGGAGATGGGGAGATGTGGAGAAGAGAGAGTGACCTGAGAGGGTGGGAGGGGAAAGGGACCTTAAATAAGGATATACAAGGATAGAAAATGTGACTTTATTCATAATAAAAAACTAAAAAAAAAAAAATCCTGAATGTGACATCATGTAGTGCTGTTTATAATCTGCTGATCCAAACATATATGCTACATGATTATTGAGCAGGTATTAGGAAAATGATACCTATATATCAACAATGTCTACAATGCACCAGAATCATTAGTTATAGAAAATAATCACATCTTTCTTAGAAAAACATATACCAACCTGAGAGTATTAACAGTGAATTAAATAAAAAGTCTCACTATTGCAGTTTAACTTGTTTTAATCTACCTATTACTCTCTTCTTTTAAAAATATCACTTCATTCTCATAAGGTATAAAAACTTAATTTTATTGTTAGTTATACGGACTGAACAATTATATGTTATGTTTTAAGAGAACTAATATTCTTATATACAACTATATTTATGATAATCGTAACATCCTTCATATTCAGAAATCAAATGTCAAGTATTGTCATTGTTCTTCTGAATTCTGTAGAAAAATCTAGGCCACTGGAAGTATGCTTCTAGCTGCTTCATCCTTGGAAGCCTGGAACACACAGACATGACAGTGGAAAGGCAAACTAGGTCAGCCTAGAAGCAGAACCACAGTGAAGAAAGCATTTCTAACACAGGATTGCCACAAACTTAGAACAGAATGTCTCGTAATAGTAAAGTCCAAGAAAACTCAGAAAATTTCAACCAGCCACTTTTCAGCAAGTCACTAAGTGGAAGACACATTAGAAATGATATAAAATGTACACAATGTATTATTGTACATGCAGAGTGAAGTTATTTGTGGTCAAATAGAGACATATGTGTATGATCATTGAATCTAAAGAACAAAAACATTAAAATAGAAATGATGGTGCTGAATAAAGAAAATGTGATAGCCACACATAGAGCCTTATTTAACAAAGAACAAATCCATGCCATTAAACTGAAGGTCATTATGCCTTACAAGATAAGTGAGACTTGGAGAGATATATAGGTATTTCCTCTCATTAGTGAAAGAATGGAAGTAGAAGAGTGACTACAAGAAAGGGAACAGAGGGCAGGAACCTAAGTTTATAACAGAGAGTAAACACAATCAAAGCATTCATATACATTCATGAAATACCATAAATAAAATCAACTATTTTCTATAATTAACATACACTGATAAAATTTGAATATGGATAGTCACTAAAGTCCTCCTTTGAGGCAAACTACTATTCTTTTCTGAGCCTCAACAGAGTATACCCTCACAGATCGAAGTATGAAAAACTGTTTAAGCAATATAGATATTATTTTATGGGTGTAACAAAAAGATAGTACATTCAATGGATTATCTAATCTGCTTACACTGAACACTATGCCATTCATTACAAAATGCCATCATGATATCAACTGTTATAAAAGATATTTAGAAGATATGAGCAAAAAAAAGGAAGGAATAAAGGAAGTAAGGAAGGAAGGAAAGAAGGAAATGGAGAGGGGATCATATTTTATTATATATGCACAAAATTCTTAAAACTAAAATATTATAACAAAAAAGTGCTTGCACTAGAACCCAAATTCTAGCTCTTATTCTAGTCATTTTCTTCTCTCATCAGTCAAGAAAAAAAAGTATCTAGTAAAAGGATGCAAGGAAAAGATAAAGAAAATAGTTACGTGCAGAAGGGAGAAAATGATATTGACAAGGTACTTTTTACAAATTCTGTCTATAATATGTCAGTTTTAACTATTTCATTGTGCAACTGGGATTCTTACAAATCAGTGCAACAATGATCACACAAGTGATATGGATAAGCATGAACATAGCAGACTCATACTAAACAATAGAAAATAGGATAAAATGATACCTAAATACATATGTAAATTTCTCTGTCAATATGCTAGTCCTATGGGTATGAGGACATTAAGCAATTTACCTAGTTAGGAAAGTCTTCATGTGTCTGCCTGGACAGATCTTTTTTTTTTTTTAAGATTTATTTATTTATTTATTATGCATACAGTTTTACAGAAGAGGGCACCAGACCTCATCATAGATGGTTGTGAGCCACCATGTGGTTTTGCTGGGAATTGAACTCAGGTCCTCTGGAAGAACAGTCAGTGCTCTTAACCTCTGAGCCATCTCTCCAGCCCCAGCCTGGACAGATCTAAGAAGCACAATTCTTACATGATCATTGCTATGCTCAGTACCTGGTGGGGACAGATACTAAATTGGATTTTAGGATCACTAGAGTGCTGTGTCACCACATATCATATTCTTTCCTTCCAAATATACTTTTTAACCACAGTTGTTTGAAATTGAGGCGTTGGAGCTGGAGAGATGGCTCAGCAGTTAAGAGCACTGACTGCTCTTCCAGAGGACCAGAGTTCAATTCCCAGCACCCACATGGCAGCTAACAACTGTCTGTAGTTTCAGTTCCCAGTTCCAGGCAAACACCAAGCAAATAAATAAAGGTTTAAAAAAAAAAAAAGAAATTGAGGCGTAATTTCCAATTAATTTAATAAAAATGGTATTAAAGATATATTCAGTAACAATTCACTGGAACAGATTTACAGAATGTATTTGCAGCATAAGAATTTGGTTCAGAAATCAGTAAAGTAGAAAGGAAAGATGTAACCAAAAATTAACTTCCCTACAACCTTTTCTTATTCTTAATCCATAAAATATCAAAATCGGAACTACTATAAAATACAAAGTTATCTATATCCTGGCCCACATTGCTGGTGGAACACTCCTACCTGACCAGAAGCCAAGGCATCATCAGACAATAGCCCAAACCTTTGTCAGAAGTCTCCTATTCCATCAAATCCAGATCAGTATCCTGAACCCAGAGACCAGGCCAGCTCCCTATAAAAACGTCAGAAGCCTTATACATCACCAGAAGCCTGGCCAGTATCCTGAAACCCAGAGGCCATACATATCTACAGAACTGCAGCCACTAACTTGTACAGCAATCTTATGCCGGACCAGAGATCTTCCATATCATCAGAAGCCCAATCATCAACTTGGGTGGAGAACTTATACTCAACCACAGGCCACTCTAGCAAGAGAGAAAACAGAGAACAAGGAAAAAAAAAAAAAAAAAGAACACCCATCCAACAAAGACAAACCCAGAAATAGGCACCTAGACAAATAATTACCACAAATGCAGATGCCTAAATGGCAGTTTAAGAACATAATCAACAATAGCCATGGCAATATGTCACCACAAAAGCCCAGCCATCCAACTATAGTAAGCCTGGAATATGCCAATGCAGCTGAAGCATAAGAAAATGAACATAAAAGCAACTTTATAAAGGTTTTTTGAGAGGAAGTAAATATTTTTTTAAAGAAATTTAGGAAAAGACAATGAAAAAAATTGGCAGAAATCAATAAATCTCTTAAAGAATGTCAAGAAAACCAAAAAACAAACAGTTGAAGAAAATTAATAAAATGGTTTAAGACCTGAAAATGGAAATAGAAGCAATAAAAAAAACAAACTGATAAAATTCTAGGAATGAAAAATCTAAGTGAACAGAAACTACAGATGCAAGTATCACCAAGTGAATACAAGAGATGGGACAATCTCTGGTGTTGAAGATAGGATAGAAGAAAAAGATTAATTGGTTAAAGAAAATGCTAGATCTAAAAAAATGCCTAAAACAAAACATCCAAGAATCAAGGACGTTATGAAAAGATCAAAACTAAGAGTAAGAGGAGCAGAGGAAGGATAAGATTCCCAAATCAAAGGCCCAGGAAATATATTTAACAAAATCACAGAAGAAAATTTTCCCAACTTAAAGAAGGACATGCTCATGCCCATAAAGATACAAGAGGATTGCAGAATATCAAATAGATTGGACCAGAAAAAAAGGTTGTGATATAATAATCAAAACACTGAATATATAGAGCAAAAGAAGAATATTAAAAGCTGCAAGAGAAAAAGGCCAAATAACATAAAGACAGACAGACCTAAACCTGACTTTTCAGTGGAAACTCCAAAAGCCAGAAAGGCCTGGGCAGATGCACTGTAGACTAAGAGAACATGGATTTCCACCCAGACAATTACATTCAGCAAAACGTTCAGTAAGCAAAACGTTCAGTAACCCTAAATAGAGAAAACATTACATTCTATGACAAAGCCAAATTCAAACCATGTCTATTCACAAATCCAGACCTACATAAATTACTAAAAAGATAATTCCAATCCCAGAAAGTTAAATACATCCATGTAAACTCAAGATATTGAAATTATCTCATGGCAGCATAAACTAAAGAATAAACTCACTCTCTCTCTCTCTCTCTCTCTCTCTCTCTCTCTCTCTCTCTCTCTCTCTCTCTCACACACACACACACACACACACACACACACACAACCCTACCAACCACAACTGAAAAAAAAATCACTTGTCATTATTATCTCTCAATGTCAATGGACTAAATTCCTCAATAAAAATATACAAAATAACAGAATGGATCTAAAAATAAGATTCATTCTTTTGCTACCTACAAGAAACACACCACCTCAACATCAAAGATAGATATTATCTCAGAGTGAAGGGTTGGGAAAAAATTTTCCAAGCAAATGGCTCAAGAAGCATGCTATTCTAATATGTAACAAAACAATCTTTGAGCCAAAATTAATCAGAAGAGATAAGAACAAACACATTATACTCACTCACAGGAAAAAATATAACAAGATGACATTTTAATTATGAACATTTATGCCTCAAATACAAGGCCCTCAACATTTGTAAAGGAAACATGACTAAAGCTTAAATCACACATCGACCCTTACACATTGATATTGAGAAACTATGTCATCCACACATAAATTAAACAGGAATAATAAAGTTTAAAGACTTTATGAACAAAATGAACCTAAGATATCTACAGAACATTTCACCCAAACAAAAAGAAATAACATGCTAGAAATTTCCTTAAACTTTGATATGCCATTTATTTTCCACTTACACCTATTAGTAATGTAACTCTGAAAGAGAAACAATGAAAAGTGTTAAGTAGAGCAGTTAAAAAAAATAAAATCTGTTATATTATAATTTTAAGATGTTTGAGGTAAGAATATCTTGATTTTATTTATAAATCACTTAAAGCAGTGAATATCTGACCTAGTGATCTGATCCATATTAGTACATTCATGTTGTACAAGTCATACTTTATAGTTATATACTAATAAAATATTTCATTAATTCATATGAAAATATTTTGTATTATGCCTATTTTTTGAAAAGTTTACTGTGATGAAATAACATGGTAAAATTATTTTTACATGTAACTGTTAATTATAGCCATTACTATTGATTTACCTTGCTGAATGCATTCACACTCTCTGAATGTGACTAATTCCCTCAACTTCCTACCATTACTTCCCCACAATGTCAGACTGTAATCTGGGACTGTATGAAATCTCCTTCTCCTTTAAAGTTGATTCTGCCATAATATTGTATTGCAGCAGCAGAAATTAAACCAGGACAAGAATAACATTAAGTATGCAGCTAAAGAAGACAACAATTCAAGCAGAAGAAAAATATGTGTTCATATTGCCAGCCACTGATGACAAGCTGTAGATGAGTCTTCTCCATTTTCCCTCAGTTCAGTAAAGTTAGGTATGGACTTCCCGTGTACTCATTTAGAGAAAGAATTTAATTCAAAGCAAAGAGGAAGATAGTTTTGTTTGAGATGCAATCATAATAACAGTAAGTTAACCTGCACCCCCAAAAGGAAAATATGCACTACAATATAGCCAAGTTCACAAAATATTTATCGATTTTTGCATCAGAAAAAAGCAATAAATCTCTCTTCTCTGGAGTCCATACCACAAATCCTGTATATCTATCTGAAGCTTCAAATAGAATTATAACTGTCCATGGCTAAGATTTAGTCTTTCAATCTCTGCCTGTCAAAGATCAATCTTAACATTATTACTTTCTAAAATAAACTATTTGGGAGACAAGAATGTCTTAAGAAATAAGGGACTTTACATTATTTGTGGCAAACTTTAAGAAGATACAGAAAGTAAATATATGTTTCAATATCAATTAAATTGCATCATTCCACTCAGTACCAAGTAACAGAGTCATTTTTCTACCCTATATAATCAATAGTTCATAAAAACACAGGTGGTGGGGGCTGGAGAGATGGATCAGTGGTTGAGAGCACTGACTGCTCTTCCAGAGGACCTGGGTTCAGTTCCCAGCACCCACATGGCAGCTAACAACTGTCTGTAGTTCCAGTTCCAGGCAAACACCAAGGCAAATAAATAAATAAATAAGTGTTTTTTTTAAATAAAAAAAAAAAAAAACACAGGTGGTATCAGGCTTTCAAAAATACTATTAAAGTAAAGCAGAAATTTTATGTGTAAATAAATGTCAAAGTTACCATTTTTAGGAATACGTTGTGCCCAGATTCCAGGAAACCCAGAATGATCCCCAGTAACACAGAGACTCCTCAAGACGCAAAGGCAAGGCAATGTTTATTCAGTGTGTTTAAGCTGCAGGGTCCCAACTGTTGACCAGTCTAGGAGAAGGGTGCCCCTGCTGTGCAGGGGAGGGGGGCGCTTTTCAAGGGAAAATCCCAGGAATGCTGTCATTGGGGAGTGCTAGGGAGTTGGGTATTGTTATCCAGCTAGGCTGGGAAGTGCTTGGGAGGGTAGCACTGTTATTGGGCTGAGATATTTCTTTACTAATATTATCTCTTCAGCCAGGAGGACAATGGTTAGCTGATTGGTCGTCTTAAGGGTAGAGAAATACTAGGTTAGAATGTTCTCCTGATTACTCAGAAATGGGCTTGATCTTTGGGAAATAGAAACTTCACTTTTCAAGATGGCTCTGGGTTACAAGACAGAAGGACCTTGGATCTCACAATGTTTACTTTCCTTAATAACCTCTGTAAGAAACATCACCAGATATTCGGGTTAAAAAAAAAATCAAAAAAGAAAAACCACTCATAAACAAATCAGTCTCACAAAAAATAAATAAATAGATCATGGAATTAAAAGAAAGCTGTCTGAGACAATCTGATAAATGGGCATGTATATGAGGGGTTTTTGTTGTTGTTGTTGTTGTTCGAGTCTACAGATCCTATTGAATGAAAGTGACCGATTTATTGCCAGTACAGTAACAGGAGATCCTTCAAATTGTTGAGATCACATGAGTTTCTCTTTCAAAAGTTCCTTCTATCCTTTGGGAAAACACTGAGTTTTTTGTTTGTTTGTTTGGTTGATTGGTTGGTTGGTTGGTTGGTTTTTTAATAGTGTAAAAGAAAATTGCATCTCTGCTCTGCCACTTCCCCAGCTGCAGCCTCAGCACCATGGACACCGCCAAGCAAGTGGTTAACTTTGGGCCCGGGCCTGCCCAGCTGCCTCACTCGGTATTGTCAGAGATACAGGAACTAGACTACAAAGGACTTGGCATCAGTGTGCTTGAAATGAGTCACAGGTCATCAGATTTTGCCAAGATTATTAACAACACAGAGAATCTTGTAAGGGAATTGCTAGATGTTCCCAACAACTACAAGATGATCTTTGTACAAGGAGGTGGGTCTGGCCAGTTCAGTGCTGTGCCCTTAAATTTGATTGGCCTGAAAGCTGGAAGGTGTGCTTACTATGTGGTGACTGGAAGTTGGTTGGCTAAAGCTGCAGAAGAAGCCAAGAAGCTTGAGACTGTGAATGTCGTCCACCCTAAGCTTGGGAGTTACACAAAAATTCCAGACCCAAGCACCTGGAACCTCAACCCGGATGCCTCCTATGTGTACTACTGTGCAAACGAGACTGTGCATAGGGTGAAGTTTGACTTTGTACCCGACGTCAAGGGAGCAGTGCTGGTCTGTGACATGTCCTCAAACTTCTTATCCAAGCCAGTGGACGTTTCCAAGTTTGGTGTGATTTTTGCTGGTGCTCAAAAGAATGTTGGCTCTGCTGGGGGGATGGTGGTCATCGTCCCTGATGACCTGCTGAGGTTCGCCCTTAGAGAGTGTCCTTCAGTCCTTGAATACAAATTGCAGGCTGGGAACAACTCTTTGTATAACACACCTCCATGTTTCAGTATCTACGTCATGGGCATGGTCCTGGACTGGATCAAGAACAATGGTGGAGCTGCAGCCATGGAGAAGCTCAGCTTCATCAAATCCCAAATCATTTATGAGATTATTGACAATTCTCAAGGATTTTATGTATGTCCAGTGGAGCGCCAGAGTAGAAGCAGGATGAATATTCCATTTCAAATTGGTAATGCCAAAGGAGACGAAGCTTTAGAAAAGCGATTTCTTGATAAGGCAGTGGAACTCAATATGATCTCCTTGAAGGGACACAGGTCAGTGGGAGGCATCCATGCTATACATTATCCATGTATAATGCTATCACAGCTGAAGATGTTGATGCCTTCATGAAGAATTTTTTGGAGATGCATCAGCTGTGAACATGACTAGCTACACTCTGCCTGTGAGCAACATGCAGAGTTCAGAGTAACTTCAAATTATGTACAGAAACTTAACAGACATGGACTTTTCCCAAATATGTGTTTTCAAAGAATAACAACTAAATATCTGGGGTTCTGTGTAGCTGATGAGAGTACCAGCTAAGGGCCACCTTCACCATGACTTGATCTGGAAGCAGTTTAAAGCTTTCCTGTTGCTTTTCTTTTCTTTTTTTTAAACATTTATTTTTTATTTTATGTGAATTGGTGTTTTGTCTGCATGTATAACTGTGTAAGGGTGTCAGATCTTGGGATTACAGACAGTTGTTAGCTGCCATGTGGATGCTGAGAATCGAACTCAGGTCCTCTGGAAGAACAGTCAGTGCTCTCAACCGCTGAGCCATCTCTCCAGCCCTCCTGTTGCTTTTCTAAGGAATTCAGCCCGGCATCTCTGCTCCTCCTTTCTCTAGGTGGATCACAGTCCTTGCCTTGGACTTTGTTCTGACAGTTCTGATGAGTTGGCTTTGTGTAGGCAGGAGCATACCACAAGGAGACTGGGAAGCACTCTGTGCTGGATCTGACAGTGAGTCTGCAGGTTCTGCAGTTGTTGCTGAAAGTCAACAGTGCCTCTTCTAGCATTTTGAATCTGTATATTGCTATTCTCATAAAGAAATAAAAGTGACATACTGGATAAGTGTTTATATAGTCAGTATGTTTTTAACACCATATGGTCTATATCTATGCATTTATATTTCTAATGAAACAGTTCTATAGACGCTTTTAAAGTTTGCTCAACCCATGGCTTTGTGCATGATTGTCCTCTGCTATGGACAGTTTGCACCCTCTCACCCGCTCCCTTCTAAAGCTGCTTCCTAAGAAAGACCTAGAAGGTCCATGATTCAATTTTCCTATCCTTGCCACAAGTAGAAGAAATAGTTGGTTCTTTACTTTTCAGTTGGTTCTTTGCTTTGCTGTTAAACAAAACTAGATTGCTCTCCCACTTCCGTGAACTGTGTTCACATGGCTGCTTGTGTAGTTTGGCCAGGGGCGATACTATACATTTCATATGTTGTTAGTGTTTTCTGGGTTATGTGAAGAACATTAAAGACCTAAAGCATCTAAACCAAAAAAATGCAAAATTTATTCAATTTAAAATATCATCAAGAATAAATTAATTTAGTCAGAAAGTTAAAAAATTGTAAACTGAAAATTACAAAATAGTGCTGAAAACAGTTGTGGCAAATCTCACCACTTAGGGAGCTAAGGCAGAAAGATCAACATATTGGAGGGTAACCTAGGCTTTTTGATCCTGTTTATAGATAGATAGATAGATAGAGGAGATAGAGATATAGTTTGGTAATTTTTTGATGGGGTGCATGATGGAAAAATATTGTTAAAAGAAGAAGGAGGAGGAGGAGAAGAGCAACATACAATGCTTCTGAATTTCATTCCTGGGATGTGCAAGGAAAAAATCAAAAGAAAATATAAAAGAAAGATTGATTGTATTTCTCCTCAGTTACTGAGACATTTCAATTCTTGGCCCAAGAAAGATCAATAGTAAACATCTGTTTGATGACACAATACTGAATTTGTACATACATATATGTGTATGAGTATATATTATATGAAAGTATGTATATACATATATGTTATATGAAAATAACTAATTCTTTTCTATAGTGTTTAATGTAAGTTGACTGGTGTATCAAATTACATGAGCTTTCAAGAAAACACTTAAAATTCTGCACGTGATTAAAACCATTTTTAAGTCCATGTATCTTGTAATATGGCTCAAACATGGTAAAGTTAAGGATACATAGAGTGTGCTTAATAAATATGTGATGAAAAAAATAAGAAAACATAAATTTTTCCAATTATGTACTTGTTTACACTGAATTTGCTATTATTGATTTTTTAAGGTTTTTATATTTATTATATTACTACGTTCATACATTTGTGTAGTATTGTTAAATAAAGCTATATTATCTCTATAATTATCAATTTAAAAATATGCATTGATTAGCTACAATGTACCAGACATTAAACTTGGCAGCATATAAAATATACATAAATTCTTACATGATAAAATCCAGAAAAATTAATACAGAAAAGGAAAGAATGAGAGTCAAAATGTTAAACCCAAATATGTATATTTTGTTTGGCCTCATTTTATCTTACATACCACTTCAAATGATATAAAGATTATTCAATGAACTGATAGTATAAATTTGTAGTCCCTTGTCTCCTAAAATATACCTTTAGGTATCTCCATTAGTGAACTTCCCACTGTATTAAAAAAAAATTAAAAAGAGTTCTAACAGTGGGCAATGTCTTTAAGAGGGTAAGAACAGAATGGAGAGAGAGAATGATTACAGTTTTTGCCATATGGTGCTCAATATACAAATTGTTTAAATAATAGGCTGAGCATGTCAGTGCAAGTCCTTAATCACAGAGCTTGGAAAATGAAGTGGATCTCTGTGAGTTCTAGACCAACCAAGTCTACATAGAGAATTCTAGGAAAGCCAGAGCTACATAGTAAGACTCTGTCTCAAAAACTCAAAAACAATAACAACAACAATAAAAACAAAATCCTAATAATAGAATAATCAGGAAGTTATTAAAGCAGTAGATCTTACAAAAAAATGTACTTTACATTTGAGTGTAAAATTACTGAAAGATAAATAAATAGTAATATTTCAGACTTGATTTGGCATCATTAAGAAATGCCAAAAGAACTACAAATAATATGAACACTTAAATATTAGTAGTAGCTAGAAGTGCAAAATTTCTATCCAATAACTGGGTTGAAATAAACTGGGTGAAAACAAACTGAAAATCTGGTGACAGCCATTGCACTCCTCTCTTTCGGTTGCTTGAGAATTTCATGTTTCAATATATTTTGATCAAATCTATCCTCCACCTCTTCCTCTGATATTAGTATTTGTGCTCTTTAACAGTGTTCCCTCCCAATTCCATGTGTTGCTGCTATAGTTGCTTTTAATATACCTTATTTGGGGGCAGGAAAGATGCTTCACTTGTTACAAGCACTGGCTGCTCTTATAGGGGACCCAAATTCCATTCCCACTATCAATATAGTGATTCACAACTATTTTTCACTCCAGTTTCAGGGAATCCAATTCACTTTTTGTCTTCAATTTTCTCTTCATTGAACTGATTAACAAGCAGTGTGATAAGGCTGATAACTCCATGATTCCAAGCCATTAAAGATCTCACAGGCTTGAGCTATTTATAATATCCAGATTCAAAACACTCAATCCAAACCTGCCCTTCTTTTTCTTCCCATCCTACATTCCTATTGGAAGCCTGAAAGTTATTTATAGCCATGTATTAGTTAAGACAAGACAGGAGTTCAAAGCAAGGAAACTTTATGTTGTAACAATTACAAATTGTAAGTGACACATTGAACAAATTACCCAAGTTTCCTTATATTTTTCAATAATTTTAACTATAAAATAAATACTAATGTAATAAATTAACTTCATATTAGTTGCCAGGTTATCCAATTTTGTCATGTAAAAGAGAGAAATTGGCAACTTTAAGACTGAATAGCAAGTAAAGGAAAACCTAAGTATCTAAAAAATAATGTTAGCATTGTATTTATATCTCAGAAGACCAGAAATCATTCCAGTCTATCACCTTTGGCATGCTTATCACTTCCCTAAGGCACAACCTTAGAATGGGAGCATCTGCTGAAATGCCTCAACTCAGTCTGATATATAGGTCCTTTAATACACAATGAACACCATCACTGCTTTGAAATTCTCTGAGGCATACCTTTTCCATCAATTTGGGCTAAAATGTCATTATATATAGCTTTATGTAGCCCCTCAAAAATATATAAAAATAATCCTATCTTCTGCTTGTTTTTTCCTTTCCCTTTCTTTAAATTCACAATTTTCAACTGTGTCATTTCCCACTCCCCCCAAGACTCTAGCTCTCCAGTGCTATTGTAATAGTCATTAATGATTATAAGATAGGTCTATAAATGTGCTGACTCATAGAGTTTTGTTCAAAAGATGCTTAGTAATAAAACCATATGTTGATATATTATGCCTATAATATAGTGTTACATATATCTTTTAGAGATAATATAAACTTTTAGAGATGACAACTTATGCCTCCTTATAGACTTGCTGTGTCTGTAAGTATTTAAAGCAAATTTAGAAAAAAACTTACATAAAATAGGCAATTTCTCCAAATGTCCAATAAAACATAAGAGTATTTTAAAAATCTTAAAGCTTTTGAAAAAATAGCATTAAAATTAAACTCATTGTATCTGCAATAAATAAATAAACATGAAGCTAAAAATAAAGGAAAGTAGCACATGAATTCATGTCTTAAGGAATAAGCCAAAGCAAACCCAGATACAATACAGAATAATCAGTCCTTAATGGAGATGTGAATAGGAGTGTCTGCAAAGACAAAACAACACAGTGAAAGTGTGCACCCGTGTGCATGAATAAATAGAAAAAAATCACCTCTTCCGATGCTGCTGTTGGTTTCTGAATGAAAGGTGCATAAGAACAAAGTAATAAAAAGTAAAAGTGTGTTGATTCTAGCAACACAGAACAGAAGCAGAATGTAGTAGATGTAAAAGAAGTCAATGGATTCCAAGGCCATGTGTGGTAGAATGTTTTCTGTATGATGTAATTAAAGAATTGTTTGGCCCATGTAAGGCACGGTAGAAGTGGGTGGAGAATCAGAGGCAGCCAGGTAGAAGGAGGGTGGAGTTAAGCCAGTCGCCATCCGTCCCCAAAGAAGCAGCCTGTAGGAGAAACAGGTAAGCCACGGGCTGTGGCCACGTGGTGGGAAGATTAATAGAAATGGGTTGAATTAAGATGAAAGAGCTAGCTAGTAATGTGCTTAAGACATCGGCCAACAGTATAAAGTTAATATAAGCATGTGATTCATTTTCTTTGGGGGACAAAAGCAGCGGGCGTGCAGACCAGGTTCCAAACCGCCTGCGCCACATGCGCGCCAGGTCACAAACCTCCCGTGGCCAAACAGGCAGGCGCCTGGAAAAACTTACTACAACAGCCATGCAGTTAAGGTTACAGTAACACTTCCACACACTGCCTTCTCTCATGATAAATCAATTCTAGAGCTGTCTACAGATGCAAAACCAATATTGAATCACCATTTATTTATTAAGAACTAAACCCTAATCATTTGCTCACTCAATGATGGATTGGTTTCCTAAAGTTGTAGATATTAGCAGATTTTATTTTTGTAAAATTGTGGCAGGATTTGAAGAGTAGCCTCTACAAAACTGGTATCTGAACCTCCTATTATTTTCTTACTGAAACAAATCATCCTCCAAAACTAATCATTACAGGGATGGTTTAAGAAAAATCTTAACCTCCCTCCATGGTCATGTCATATTGACACTCACAGTAATCCCTTTCCTGTCTTCTACATTCCCATTCATTTTGGATAAATATTCTTTAGATTTAATCACTTATAACAATGGCTCCTGAAAACAAACAGAGGTAACAAAATACCTGAAGAAAAAGTTGGAAGGGTTAGCAGATAATTAAAGCTACAAAAGGTGAATGTTTAATTCTCTATATTGGATGTGGTGACAGTTGTTCCTGTTCATAGCCTCTTTGTTTTTGTATGTCAACATTTGTCTGGAATATGTGTGTGTGTTCATCTGTGTCTGTGTGTGTGTCTATGTTCATCACAAAGGAAAACTTTTCAAGATCTATCTTTACAAAAGTCAGTGTGCAAAGCCCATTGAGCTTAAATCAATGGTCTTTGAGACACTACATACAACCACCTTTGACCATATGTTTCTATCAATAAACCAGTGTGTCTGTCAATCACCTTGACTTTCAGAATTCCAAGGTCTCTCTCTGGATCTTGCAAACTCTCAGGATGCAAGAAAATGCATGTTAAAAGCTTCCCCTATTTAAGCATTAGTTTGATAACCACTAGCTTAAAAGAGCAATTTTCTGACAGTAAATCACAAATAAATCTTGTTGAAGATTTGTCAACACCACAAAACAACCCAATGAATCTCCAGACTTCAGAGATATTTGCCCCTTGATTCCTAAATCACTGCAGGCCTAGAATTTTCAGTTCTACAAGGTTCTACAAGTACATAAAAAAATAATAATAATTTTGTATCTCTAGACCCTACTTCAATGTGATATTTGAGGACTAAATGGCACTATTTCTATCTCTTAACAATACCTTTTTGGCAAAAGTAGCCCACTTAGTAAAAAACATATTTCTTACTTGGCAGAGAATTGTGTAAATAAATGGAAGCAACTCAGACTAAAGGAAAGTCATTACATGTCCCCTAAACTCTTAAAATATAAATGAACTTCTCAAGGAGTCCTCAAAGGAGAAAATCATTCTAAATGTTTTGTAAACACAACTGCATTCTGATGTTTCACTTAAATAGCAAATGTAAATAAAATTTGTACAAGTTTACACTCTTGAGCCTGGGTGAAAACTCTACATTTTTTGATAAATATAAATACACTAAAAAATGTCAAACACAAATAATCATAATTAGACAATCAATGAAAACATCCATTTCTTTTTTTTTATCCAGATAATTTTTATTCCTCTTTATAAATATTTCCCGGTACATATTTTTAACAAACTATATGCATTTAGAGTGTTTTTTATCAATAGCGATTGGAATATAATGGTACCATTAAATGCACACAAGTCTTTAGGAGAATCATTATGTTTAACCTGAGAGGCTAGAGATAAATAAAAAAATATAAAGAAAAGTCTACCTTTCTATCCTTTTCGAACCAGAAAAACATCCGTTTCTTAACTCTATGTATTTTATTGTATTTTATTTTATACATCAGGTACTAAGTTCTGTGTTTAATATTAGATAAGCATGAAAGTATTGAAGAGTCAGAATGTAAATAGATGCTTTGAATTTTTAATTAAATTTCTGGAGCCTATGTCACTCAGTGGCCTGCAATGAGTCAGCCAGCACACATCCCTTAGTAAACCCAAATCCCTGAAGGTTAAATTATATCGCCTTGGTCACTCATAATGTATAATGTAAATATGGTTTTCTATGAAGGTCAATAGGATGTGTGTTTTTGTTTTATTTTCAGATTTGTATAAGAAGCCACAGAACAAAAGACAAGATATATACAAAATGCAATTATGATACAGAGGAAAATTACATTAAGAACTCCTAGGATGCATCTTGGGATTCTAGAAGGTAGATAAATTATATGCTAAAACTGAATATATAATCACATCATCTCTTCACCAACTAAGAATTACTGGTGTCATTCCCATTATTCAAATGTATTTTAAAATTAAATGCCTTGCAACTGAGCTTTAGCCACTGAACAGAGCACTAGACACACAGCCAAGAAACACAGACATTAAACTGATATTTATTACTTTCCCTTCCAGCTTCACTCTTTGAACATATATCCTGATTAGTTTGACTGCAATGGATGAGGAGTTTTTTAAATTCTCAGACAAAGTGAAGTAAGTAGTTTCTCACTTTTACTGCTAATTTTAATTCCTTTGCTGTAAATTATCCACATTATACAACCCAAAATTTTCTTTATATCATTATATGATTCATAAAAGTGATTTCTGAATTGCCACACACCAGTAACAAGTTAAGTAAAAATGTTGAAAATTGCAATGATTATATAGGCCTGTGTACACTTATGATCCATAGCTGGAATAATCAAAATGGCATTCAGTTTTAATTTTTCAGATGAATTTATTGGCTAAATAAACAAAATAAAGTGTTTATTTCTTATACTCCCCAAAATAGATTTTTCTCTGTGTAACAGCCCCAGCTGTCCTGGAACTCAATTTGTAGTTTCTGCTTTCCAGGTGCTGGGATTAAAGGCATGTGCTACCACATTCAGCTGGTGTTTCTTATCTTTTCATCGTAATTAGACTTAATTTGTTTATAAATCTTAGAATATGGTTATAAGTGATGCTAATAAAGTAGGGAAAGAAAGAAATTTTTCACATTTTTTTCAAAGCATTCGAATTTGATTGAAATTCATAGATCACACCCTGGAATCTCCTTCAGAGTTGAGAAAGGTTTATAAAAATAAATGCATACAATGTGTCTGTGTGTGTATAAACATGCTTACAAATTTCTCTAAGAAAACTTTTAGTCATAAGTATGTTTTATTAATTTATTACTAGTCAATTTGCTTTGCTTTTGCTCTTTTTTAGTCAAATTGAGCCTCAAATTTACCTAAATTACCAAATATCTTTCAAAAACAAATTTTGTGGATTTTTATTATTATTTACATTGTTGAAGACACTTAGAATTTCCAAGTTTAATTTTAAGGGTTTGTATATGTCGGAGAATTAATTTTGTGTAGTATCAGAAGATGTTAAACATGTCTATCTGTCTCCCTTTGCTTTTCCTTAGGCTTTACTACTACAGATTTCTTTTTCCAAATAAAGAAACAGTATTTCTTTTTGCCATGCCCAGGTTCTTGTTTATTCATTTCACCTAATCTTGGGTTGAATTTCCTTTTGTCATAAGCTTTCCTCTCCTACTTTGTTATCTTTCATTTTTTTCTGCATTAATTCCAGTCATTCTACTATCTAGAGGTTCTGAGATCTTCAACGCTACCAGTAGTGGTTCAACAGTGAGCAGAACTCTCAAAAAAAAGTCTCCACTTGAATGGGTCTGCCAGCATCTTTCCACTGACAGGCTGATGAAAACAAACCTCAAACTGATGTTGGGATCATAAAATAAAATCTAATAAAATGAAAATGAGTTACTAAGTTGACCCTTGATATAAAGTCCCCTGCTAGTTTCTCAGTGTTTCCAAATATCCAATTTCTTCAAAATAAATAAGTGATTGCTCCACCTCCAATCAGACCTGTATCATAATGTTTATCATCATGGCTACACTCCAGAGACTCATAGTGAAAAAATTACACCCAAAATGTTCTCTAGATATCAGCAAGGCAATGGGAGTTACTGTGCTTTCCTGTGTGCATTCCTAAAATTAAAGACTAAATGAAATAAGTCCATGAAGACTGGGGGTTGTTCATTATCTGTATTTCCAGCTGAGTACTTGTCACAGTAGAGCCTCAATTACTAGTTAATTAAAATAATGATTTGATGATTACGTACTTTAAAAAGTAATAAAATAATGATTTGATGATTACGTACTTTAAAAAGTAATATACCTTTCTCAAATGTTTTCAAATGCAAAATCTTTCCTCTGTATGCCTGATGATGTGTCTCAGTAGAATTTCTGACTAAAGAGGAATGTTGTAAAAAGTTTTTTCTGGCACCTGTTTGGCCCCGGGAGGTTTGTGACCTGGCGCGTGCGTGTGGCGCTGGCGGTTTGGAACTTGATCTGTGTGCCCGCAGCTTTTGTCTCTTAAAAGAAATGAAATTACATGTTTATATATTTTAATATTGTTTGGTCCATATCTTAAGCACATTACTAGCTAGCTCTTTTATCTCAATTTAACTTATTTTTATTAATTTGTTTATTATGTGGCCACTGTCTGTGGCTCACTTGTTTTTTTTATATGTTGTTTTTTTTTGGGGATGGATGGCGACTGGCAAACTTTATTATTTTTTTTATTTGGTTGTCTTTGATTTTTTATTTATTTTTATGGTGTTTTATATAGGCCAAAACAGTTTTTTATTTATAGTATATAGAGAATATTTTTATTATATTTTTTTGTTTAATTAAAAAGGTTTTAATTTTTATATAGTAAAATTATATATAGAATAGTTTTTAAATAGGAATTATAGTTATTATATTTAGTTTATTTGTATTTATAAAATTAAAGAGAATATTTTATTATTTATTTTATTTAAAGTTTTATATTTAATATATTTTTTAAATTAAAAAGAACTATATAATTATTAAATTTTTAATTGTATTAAAGACTATAGGATATAATATTATGTAAATAAATAGGAAGTGTAAGTAACTTTTAACATTTATAAAATGATAGAGATGACACTTGTCTGTTTGGACAGTTATTTAAAGGTTTTTTGTAATGTTGGGGCATTTATTTTTAGTCTATAGGCTTAAAGTCTTTGGTAAACTTTTTAGTGATGTAGGAAATTTGACATAGTTTATTAGTTGTTTTTTTGTGTGTGTTTTGAAGAATGTTTGGCAATGTTTTTTGTAAAGTAGGAATTTGAAGGACTATTTTGGCTTGTTTTGTTAACGCTTAGAGGTTTTTTTATGGAATTTGTATGTCTAGTTTATATAGTATATTATTAAGTAGTTAATATTAGAATAGTTTTTTGTTTAATGGCTAATTGTTGTCATAAAGTAAATTTTATATGAAGTTTTTTTAATGTCTATTTTTTTTTTGAAATATATTGATGTTGTCAGGAACAGACTTGTCTTATTGTTTAGAAAGTTTAAGTTTTTAAAATATTTTAAATGTCATATTTTGTATGTCTTTGAAGTGTTTGAA
>PVIH01024265.1:0-23109 GCA_004025045.1 Sigmodon hispidus | reverse complement strand
CCTCAACTGAAGAATGGATTAACAAACTGTGGTACATCTACACAATGGAATACTACGCAGCAGTAAGGAAAAATGATATCCTAAAATTCACAGGCAAATGGATGGATTTGGAGAATATCCTCCTGAGCGAAGTCTCACAAACTCAGAGAGATAAGCAGGGGATGTACTCACTCACTAGTGGTCTCTAAACAAACAAACAGGAAAAAAAGCCAAACATGCCCAAGCGGCAAACCACAACCACGGAAGAGCTTGGGATCAGAAACACCCTGGACTGACCCTTCAAACCCCAGTCCAACTATAGGAACACCTGACTCACTCTTGAGGGGGGGGGAAAGAACTGGATTTGGCCAGAAGTGGAGACTGATCTAAGCATTATTGGGTCAGTGGGACCATAGGACTGTCTGCTCCCAGCCCAGGGAGGGGATGGGGAGTCGCAGACAAGAAAAATAACCAGATGTGTTGGGAGGGGGAAGAGACCTTGAATAAGGATATACAGGGATGGAAAAAAAATTTAGAGGGAAAGATGAACACAAAGAAAATATATGTGTAGCAATCTTATTTGTATTTCCACCCTTGATAAGCCATGCTTATGATTCTTATCCTCTGTATAGTTATTGTTAACTCTTCGGCATTTTAAATTCTTTTTACTGTGTTTTTTTTTTTTTTTTTGATAAATAAAAAATAAAGAAGAAGAAAAAAAAAAAGAAACTGGAGCCGAAAACCTTCAATAACCCAATTAAGAAATGGGGTTCAGAACTAAAAAGGGAATTCTCAGCAGGAGAATTACAAATGGATGAAATGCACCTGAAAAAGTGCTCATCATCTTTAGCCATCAGAGAAACAACTTTGAGATACCACCTTACATCTGTCAGATTGGCTAAGATAAAAGACCCAGATGACAGCCTATGCTGGAGAGGTTGCAGAGCAAGGGGAGCACTCCTCCATTGTTGTTGGGAGTGTAAGCTTGCTCAGACACTCTGGGATGCAATATGGCAGTTTCTCAGAAAACTAGGAATCAATCTCCCCAAGGATCCAGCAATACCACTACTGGGCATATACCCTAAAGATGCACATTTTCACTACAAAAGCATTAGCTCAACTATGTTCATAGCAGCATTACTCATAAGAGCAAGAATGTGGAAACAATCTAGATGCTTCTTACCTCAAGAATGGATTAACAAACTGTGGTACACCTACACAATGGAGAACTACTCAGTATAAGAAAAAATAATATCCTAAAATTTACAGGCAAATGGATGGATTTGGAGAATATCCTCCTGAGCAAGGTATCACAAACCCAGAAAGATAAGCAAGGGATGTACTCTCTCATTAGTGTACTTTAAAAAAAAGCAATAAGCAAAGCATGTCCAAGCTGCAAACACTGAACAGCTTGAGATCTGAAAGACCTTGAACTGGCACCTTAGATCCCACTCCCTCCAGAGTAACACCCGACCCAGTTTTGATGTTGAGGTGAGGAAAGTGGATCTGCCAGGAGTGAATGCTGAACTAAGCCATATTCGGACCTTGG
Source organism: Sigmodon hispidus (assembly GCA_004025045.1). NCBI lineage: Eukaryota > Metazoa > Chordata > Mammalia > Rodentia > Cricetidae > Sigmodon > Sigmodon hispidus. The sequence continues at coordinate 21,581 of PVIH01024265.1, read as the reverse complement.
GACCTCCTTCCCCTGCTGGGGAGGAGATAAAGAGATATGGAGAAGAGAGAGTGACTGGAAGGGGTGAGAGGGGAAAGGGAGCTTGAACAAGGATATACATGAATAAAAATATGATCTTATTCATAATAATAAATAATGAAAATAAAGAAATAGAAATAAATAATACAGTATATATTTTTAAAAAAGAAAGAACTAAATCCTAGGAACATGATAATAATTTTGTCATTTTTCTTCTGTTAATTTTTCTTTGGAGCACATTTAATAAACTTGTATTTCAAGGTTGAGATTAAATTAAAAAAAATGATTAGAAAAGATAAGTGGATTTTTGTTTATTGATATAAACTTAGTCAATTTTGTTATGCTATATATATTTTTCTACTCTTGATTAAGATATGATGCTGATGTAACTCATTTAAAATTGTAATGTGTAATTGAAAAATGCAGATTAATAGTCATCTATGATAACCAAACTTATAGTCATGTTAGTTAGGTTTTTATAGGTATACAAAGATATATTTCAGTTAGATAGGTAGTCTTCAAACACTTCAAAGACATACAAAATATGGCATTTAAATTATTTTAAGAACATAGACTTTTCTGGACAGTGAGACAGGTCTGTTCCTGGCAGCACCAATATATTTCAAAAAAAAAATGATAGACATTAAAGAAACTTCATGTAAAATTTACTTTGTGGCAACAGTTAGTCACTAGAAAAAAACCGTTCTGGTATTGACTGCTTGTTGATATGCTATATAAACTAGACATGCAAGTTCCATAAAAAAAATGACCTCTAAACTTTGACAAAACAAGACGAGATCGTCCTTCAGGTTCCTGCTTTGTAGAAAAAATTGCCAGACATTCTTCAAGACACACAAAAAAACAACTGATAGACTGTGTCAGATTTCCTACATCATTAAAAGGTATAACAGAGACTTTGGGCCATAAAGGCTAAAAATAGTGCCCCAACGTTACAAAAGAACTTTGCTTTGGGTGACTGTCCAGGCAAATAGATGTCATCTCTGTCATTTTCTAGACTTTAAAAGTTGCTTGCACTTCCTGTTTATTTAAATAATATTATATTCTTCTGTAGTCTTTGATGTGGTTAAAAGTTTAATAATTATAGACATAGTTCTTTTTATTTTAAAAAGTATATTAGATATAAAACTTTAGACTCACAATGATAAAATAGATAATAAAATATTCTCTTTAATTTTAAAATACAAATAGACTAGATATTGTGACTATAATTCCTACTTAAAAGTTGTTCTGTTATAATTTTGCTATATAAAAATTAAAACCTTTCTTTTTAATTAGACAAAAAAAATGTGGTAAAATATTCTCTGTATAATGTAAATAAAGGAGCTGTTTTGGTCCATGTAGAGCACCATAGAAGTGGGTGGAGAATCAGAGCACAAGCAGGTAGGAAGAAGGGTGGAGTTTGCCAGTTTTCATTCGACCCCCAAGAGGAGCAGATATGTAAGAGGTACCGGCCAGCCACGGGCTGAGCCACGTGGCAGAAAGATTAATAGAAATGGCTTAATTTAAGAAGAAAGAGCTAGCTAGTAATAGGCATAAGACATGGGCCAAATAGTTTAAAGGATATAAGCGTGTGATTCATTTCTTTGAGGGGACAAAAGCCGCGGGCGCGAACCAGGTCACAAACCTACAGACCCAAAACGGGCAGAGAAAACTTAGTACAACAGCTCTGAGTTGTCAAAGAGAATCTGAAAGAAATTGTCAATCACCTCACATTCCTAACCCAGCACCATTTCTGGGGATTTCTTGTTTGCCATATGGCTGGTTGGTCACCTCCTTGTAGGTTAATGTCTAATTACATGATTTTACCTATGTTTTCTGTTTGAGAAGGTTTATGTTTGTTGGAAAGCTGAAATAATATATAGCCTATCTATGGAACCAGGTGCAGGACCTGGGACAGGGTATTTTCAGACAATTTCATTTCCTTATTATATTTAATGCATTTGACTACTGCCTCTTGAGGACTCTCTTTCTATGTAAAACACGCCTGCATTCTTTTAGCCCAGGAGGAGCTGCACCTCTCTCATTAGGGCCCCACTTACGGGCTGCAGATCCAATGCTCCTACGTGGTAGGAGAAGAAACTTGGTACACCTCCTGATGGGGTCCCAGTGCTGAGAGGCAAAGTGGACACAAGCCCCCATCTCTAACCCAGAAGGTATCTCCAACTGATAACCACTCACAAATGAAAACTTAGTTTTACCCAAGGAAGTCTCACTGGGTCCAGAAACTACTCTTAAGGCCAGGCCCCATGCCCAGCAGCAAATAATCAACACAAAACAAACTCAAAGGGATTTTTGGAGGGTTTGGGGTGATTGTTTTGTTTGGGTTTTTGGTTTTTAGTCTCATAGTGCTTTGTTTGGGCCTTCTCCTCTTCCTTCTCCTCCTCCTTGGCCTCCTCCTCCTGTTCCTTCCCCTCTTCCTTCTCCTCCTCTTCCTCCTTCTTTCTCCTTCTCTTTTTCCTTGTACCCTTCAGGTCTTTTGCCTATATATTATGGTTTCCAATTTCATGAGTTTTATGGAGTATCTGTGTTCATTCATGTTTGTGTGTGTGTGTGTGTGTGTGTGTGTGCGCGCGCACGCGCATCTATATGTGTGTCTTGTGCTTTTTCATTGGCTATTTATTTTTTCTGTTAACTTGTTTGTATTTTCATGCTCAGGCTTATTTATTATTTTTTCTTAATGTATTATTACTTTTTGCTTTTCTGTTTTTTAAGCTATCTATGTTTTTTAATGAGAGAGTCCAAGAAAGAATATGTATTTGGGTGGGTGGGGAGGAAAGAAAAATGATTTGGGAGCTATTGTGTAATAAATTTTTTGTACACTGCAAGGATTTGTCACTTGGATTGATTTAATAAAAAGCTGAATGCCCAATAGCTAGGCAGGATTTGGGGGGCAGCGGGGATGATATTTGGAATAATAAGGGCAGAGACATGTAGAGTCACCATCCAGAGACAGAGGAAACAGAAAAAAAGCATGAGCAGTACAGAGTAAAGGTAATAAAGCCATGAGGCAGAAAGTAAATTAATAGAAATGGATAAATTTTAAGTTAGAAGAGCTAGTTACAAAAGCCTAAGCTACTGACTTAGCTTTCATAATTAATTATATAAGTCTCCATGTTGTGGTTTAGGAGCCAACAAGAAAGACAGAAAAATCCACCTACAGGGAGGAGAACTATAACTAGAAAACATTGTATAAAAAAATTTTTAGTAAAAAAGAAAGTTCAACCTTAGGTAGTCCTCTGGCCACCACACATGTGGGCACAGACATACACAAAAACATTATTTTGAACTACAATTGTGTTTTGAATATGCATACAGATAATATGTTATCTGTTAATTTCTACAAAGTAGTGTACATTTTTGTAAGATGTTGGGTCTAGAAAGTCTTGTCTGCAGCCAGACTTGATTGCATCTCATAGGGAAATCTGTTTATATCTCTGTTTATATCTGTGGTGGTGTGAATAAACTCCACCATAAACTCATCTTTGAATGCTTGGCCCATAGGAAGTGGCATTATTAGTTAGAGGTGTGCCTTGTTGGAGAAACTGTGTCACCGTGGGGATAGACTTTGAGGTCTAAGATATGCTCAAGCCATACCCAGTATGGGACACAGTTCACTTCCTGTTGCCTTCAGACAGATAAAAATGTTGAACTCTTGGTTACCTTTCTAGCACCATGTCTGCCTACCTGCTGCCTTCCTTCATGAAATGGCAATAATGGACTAAACTTCTGAACTGTAAGCCAGCCCCAAATAAATTATTTCTTTTATAAAAAGAAAGAGAGAGAGAGAGAGGGAGAGAGGGAGAGGGAGAGAGAGAGAGAGAGAGAGAGAGGGAGGGAGGGAGGGAGGGAGGGGGAAGGAGAAGATTAATTTTTTAAAAAGAAAAGAAGGAGGAGGAAAAAGAAGAATTCAGCACACCATTTATCTTCGCAGTCTTTGAGAGAAGTCTTCAATTGAGGTTTCATCTGACAACACACAAGTTCCAAGCCTTTCTTCTGATTGTCCTAAACTGCCCTTTTAACTCCATGGTTCAACCTAATCATTTACCCAGAGCCTTCCCTGCTTTAATTTTTGCCAGTGCCAAGAATTAGCAGTATTGTTTGTGCTTTCTTACTTACTGACTCCCCAAACCTTTTATGTGATACCCTAGATGTCCACTTCTTAAGACACTGCTTGGCAACATTAGCAACTCTGTCTCATCCATTATCTTCCCACATATTGGCCTGGTACCACTTTCCTCCTGGGTACCACTCTTTTTATTTTCCTGGCTTCTTATTTTTTTAAACCTCAGAATCTATGAAGTGAATCAAGCTATGTATGAGCACCATTCCTACTTCTTTGAAATTTCTCATCAAGGGGCATGTGGTTGTTGGAAACATTCCTGATTTAGGCTAAGTGGGTTTCTGAGAAGAAGATGCTGTTTCCTGGAGGCATCCAGAAGAGCCTGGAAATTCTTTCTGCAAAACAGTCAAGAAGAGGCCAGCTGTATCTGAAGGCTTGTCATCAAGTAGGAGGGAGATGTGCCTGGCATCTAGCGTTGAGCTCCAATTTTGAACTCTAGCAGTTATTCAACTGTGTAACGTCAGGCTATACTTTCATTTCTGACCCCAGTTTCTCCATCTGTAAAATGTAAATAACTGTATTGTTTGTGGAATTAAAACAAGCAGTGTATTTAGAGGACTTGAAAATACTCCAAATTGATTGCAGTGGTTATCATCATGATTATTATTATCTTATTTCTGTCAGAAGTCCATTCTCCAGGAAGCATCATGAATCATGGCCTGGAGCACAGGTGAGCAAATGAGAAAACAGGGTTATATTAGTGCTGATGCTTTCTGCCCCTGGTAGTCACTTGGAGCAGGAGGACCCAGAACTCTCCCACCCTGAATTCTTGGCCTTCACTCCCTGTATTAACTAGTTTATTCAACTTAACACAAATTAATCAGCTGAGAATAGAGAACCTCAATTGAGAAAATGTCTCCATAAGATCAGGCTGCAAACCAGCCTGTAATGCATTTTTTAATTGGTGATTGATGGGGCAGGGCACAGCTCATGTGGGTTGTGCCATCCATAGGCTGGTAATCCTGAGATCTATAAGAAAGCAGTCTGAGCAAGTCATGAGGAGCAGACCAGTAAGCTACATCCCTCCATGGTCTCTGCATCAGTTCCTGCCATCAGGTTCCTGGCCTGTTTGAGTTCCTGTCCTGACTTCCTTTGATGATGAACAGTGATGTGGAAGTGTAAGCCAAATCAACCTTTTCCTGTCCAATTTTCTTTTGGTCATGGTGTTTCATCATAGCAATAATGACCCTAAAAAGACTCCACATCTCTTCTGTCTCCTCTTTTCTTGATGGTTCTGCTAGAACATTAGATGACATGCTGGCTGCTCAGTGGGAAACACATGGTTCTTTTATTTCCTCTCTCCCTAATAAAAAAATATCTTAAAATTAAAAATTACACAATAGAAATCTGCAAGATGACTCAGCAAGTAGGGATACTTGTTGTCTGCTGGTACAAACCTGATAGCATGGATTTGATCCTCCAGAACCCAGAACCCAGGTAAATATGAAAGGAGAACAAATTCCACCAAGTTGTTTTCTACTCTGCACTTGGGACACACACACACACACACACACACACACACACACACACACACCAATAATAATAAATAAGATCCTTTTGAATTTCACAACATACCTTAAGTTAGTAACAGGAGTTACAATGGGAGGGGGGAGAAGGAGCTAGAAGTTGGCTTGTTAATTTTTAATGAATATAATTTTTAAGTATTAAGATTATGAGTAGAACTTATCTTCTTTTTGCACTTTTTCAGTATTCAAATATTTTAGCCTAAACCATGCCTTTTTGGAAATTAAACAAATAGATAATAAAGATTTATCATTTCAATTAAATAAATTTTTCTGTGATTCAGTAATTCTGGAGCAGCAAAGCTTACTTTGTTTAGGTTGTGTGAAATAAATATTCCAACCTTTTTCATTAAGTCCTGAAAAAATAGTGGAAGAATTTGGACGTTATCATGAAATGGCAAAGAGCGGTCTGTCAAAAGAGGAACGTGTGACCCACATATAAAAAGTGAGTCCTGGGGGCTGGAGAGATGGCTCAGCGGTTAAGAGCACCGTCTGCTCTTTCAGAGGACCTGGGTTCGATTCCCAGCACCCACATGGCAGCTAACAACTGTCTGTAGTTCCAGGCAAACACCAAGGCAAATAAATAAAGTTTAAAAAAAAAAAAAAGTGAGTCCTGAGCTGGAAATAGACACCAAAGCCAGAGAGTCCACTGCAGTAGGCAGGTCCCTTGCTGTCTTCCCTAAGAGCCTGCATTCTGGAATGCTTCCTGCATCCATTTTTAAGATTGTTTTTGTCTTCTTCTGTAAAGTATATTTGGAATGATTCTGACATTCTGCACCTTTGTTGTGTGGCCTTAGGTACTGGTGCTAGGTAACATATGTGTATATAAACTGAAAGAAGGCCCTTTGGGTCCATTGTCATAAGCAGGCCGGTGCATTGAGGTTCCATTGCTAAAAGGTACACACTGTTTCTATAAGCAGTGTTTAATGCACTCTTAAGTTCAAGGTCAGATCTAAGGTAAAATTCATACTCAACACATGAAACTCGAGTTGATTCTACCTCATGTTCTTCCAAACCTGTTCTCAAACATGGCCACACAGACATGACACTACATTGCAATTCATTCTTATTATCTCAGAACAAGTACTCGACATTGCTATATTTTAAGCAAGAGAGTCCACAATATGTAAAAACAAATGACAAATTTTTGGAGAAGATACTAGGACTCTGTGGGTAAAGTGCTTGCTTCTGAGGATCTAAGTTTGGATCCATATAAAAGCCAAGCACCTGTAATCCCCATCACCAGGAGAGGCAAAGGCAGGCAGAACCCAGGGGCTCAGTAGCCAGCCAGACTAGCTAAAATGATGAGCTCTAGGTTTAGTGAGCTCAAAAAACTAGGTAAAATAGCATACACACACACACACACACACACACATACACACACACGCAAGAATAAGCACAAGAGCACACACATGCAGTGCATGTATATGCACACACAAAGAAAAAAATTAAATAATGCCTGCCAAAATTTATCTCACTTAGATGAGTTTGCTTGTGTAAGTATGTAGAAATATATATATAGACTCCTGCATGCATTAAACTATTGTTTAAAACAGAAACTTTGTAAGGAGCATAAATCGGTCTTTAAAGAACTGCTGAAATTATTATTCTTGTATACAATGAAATCTATACATTAAGAGAGTGGGTACACAAGGCTGGGTCCAGCAACATTCTGTCAGTGATGCAGGAGGTGTGTTCATGAGACCCTACCCTTCCCTCAAGAGCTATTGACAATTATGGCTGCTGCAGGAAAGGAGTCCTATTCTTCATTGGTGTAATCACTGGTAAATTTCCCTTGTTCTAGGAAATAATTCTCTAACCATGCTTTTCAAGCAATCCTAATTATATGCAATAGGCACTGGGCTGAAGAGGTAGTTCGGCCCTTATGCTGCTCTTCCAGAGGACCCAAGTTCAATTCCTAGCACTCACATGGTGGCTCATAGACATCCACAGTTCCAGGGAATCTAACACTTTCTACTGGTCCCCACTACCACCAGGCAGACAAACATGGTGTATAGATATGCATGTAAGCAAAACATTTATACATACAAAATGAAATAATGTGTTTTTAAATGCAGTGGACACAAGGAAAAGAAACAAACGGGGGGGGCAGAGAAATGGCTCAGAGGTTAAGAGCACTGGCTGCTCTTCCAGAGGTCCTGAGTTCAATTCCCAGCAACCACATGGTGGCTCACAATCATCTATGATGACATCTGGTGCCTTTTGGTATGCAGAAATATATGCAGACAGAGCACTGTATATATAATAAATAAATCTTTAAAAGGGGGGTGCTAGAGAGATGTCTCAGTGGTTAAGAGCACTGGCTGCTCTTCCAGAGGTTCTGAGTTCAGTTCCCAGCAACCACATAGTGGCTCACAACCATCTGTAATGAGGTCTGGTGCCCTCTTCTGGCGTTCAGGCATATGTGCAGGCAGACCACTGTATACATAATAAATAAATAAAAGGGAAAAAATAATCTTTAAAAAAAAGAAACAAACCTAGGAGGACTTGTTGGGCAGAAGGGGGGACAATAGAGAGCATATTGGGGCAAATACAGTCAAAGTATATATTGCATATATATAATTGTGAAGGATAAATAAAATCTTAAAAGGAATAGTGAAGTGCATTTCCAAATCTGATAGCTAATCTTAGCTGTCAACTTCACTGAGTTGAGAAACTCTCCAAGATCAATAAAGTCCACTCCCAGGTCTGTCTGTGAGGATGCCTGAGGAGGGGATTTCATTAAGTGATAAGGCCTGCCCTAGATGTGAATGATGCTATCCCACAAGCAGGGAATAACAGGGTAGAAACAATGGGGAAAAGGAACAGAATGTGCTCAGGCCTGTTTCTCTGTTCTCTGAGCACCATGATACAAATTTCTCTGCCCCACTATAAGAGGCTGAAATCCTGGCAAAATAAATTCTGCCTCCCTTAGTCTATTCTGCTTATTCAATTTTGTCTCAGCAATCAAAAGTCTGATAGGATGTCCAAGACACATTGTCAAGGTAAGGGGACAAGCACATCTATTCTGTGGATAAGATTCCTACTAATAGAGAAAAGGTGGTTCATTTTTAGAGCTCAGATACCTATTAAAGTAGAGGGAGGCAAAAGCTGTGAGATATCTGTGAGTTCAAGGACAGCGTTGTCTATATAGTTTTAAGTGAGGCTAACCAGGGAATTATAGCAAGAACCTGTCTTTTAAAATATGTAGAAAATATTTTATTTTATAAAGTGAATTTTTACATAAGATCTCCAATGTTCAGGCAGAGTTTTAAGCTCTTTAGAATTACTGACTCTGTTTCCATGACAAGCCCTGGGGCGGATAATGCCACTACCCCCCTTGTCTCAGTAGGAAAGTGAGTTATTTGTTCATTTATTTAATTTTTATGTGTATGTGTTTTTTCAACATATAGTGTCCCAGGGGACAGAAGAGGGCATCAGATCCCCTGGGATTGGAGTTCCAGATGCTTATAAGTCACCATATGGGTTCTGGAAATTGAACTAGGGTTCTCTGGAAGAGCAGCCAGTGCTCTTAACTACTGAGCCATCTCTCCAGCTCCAATATTAGAGCTGTGAGCACAGAATGAAGATATGTAAGCAGGTCACTTGCCTTTCAAGTATTCACTGGACTCTTCAGGCCTCCTGACAACTAACTGGGCAGGAAAGGCTGGTTTCAAGAATCTGGGTTTAAACATGTTTTGCAGAGATCCCACACAGAAGCCAGAAACATAGCCTTAAGCAAGAACTTTCACTGATAGATTCCCTTTATAAAAACTCCCTGCATCAAGGGGGCCAGATTTCAGACCTGGAGAGATGGGAAGCCACTTTAGCTGCAGACATCTAAGAGGCACAGAGATCTTGGGTCTGTAATTATTCTCCTTTCCAAAATGAACACATACATCATTATAAATGTCACAATGGCCTTCCATTTGGAAGCTTTGCCCTTGAATGTCTAGAGGAGTGTCACTGAGGCCCCACTTAAGGGATAGCATTAAATACGAGGCTCACGGGAAGGCCTGGGAGCACTGTGTGGAAAGGGTGGGAGAATAAAGAATATAGTTAGCAGTCAAAAAAAGGGAGGGGGAATGAAGAAAAACACCAGCCTCAAGCCGCATATAAATCTATAGATTTATATATAGATTTATAAAGCAAACAAGAGGCCAGGAGTTGAGTAAGGATCTCAGGTCTTCCAAGAGGACACTATCAAGACTTTGGCTGCAAAGCCTAAGAACCACCTTGAGATAAATAAAAAGCAGGTGGTGGGTGCAGCATTAGAAGGACAGATAAGAAGCCAGCGGTCATTCAAAGCCATATGAAAAGCAGATCTAGAAGCCAGAAACCCAGCAGGCACTCTGGGAGCTGAACTTCCACACCTCCCGAAGTTCCTGTGGGTGGGAAACCTTCACCCACCTACACAGCAGAAGAAAGCAGTGTCTTTGTTTGGTCATCTCCCCAAGGCTTTATGTATTGCCTTCTAGAAAATCAAGAGACAGTTCCAACATCTACAGCAAGTTGGTGGTGTCCTTGGCTCCCTAAATGATTTTGCAATATGCTGCTCACACTCTTAGCTTTTTTGACAGAAGAAAAGGGAGACACAACATTCCCCTTGCTCTGTCTAATGCCAACTTCTTTCCTCCTCCTTTCTTTTCTCCTTCTTTGTTATTCTGTGGCATTTATTTGGCTGGCCAGAAAGTCACTTACAGCCTTTCTTCTGGCACGTCTAACCACATTCCTCCCCCATGGGACATTTCTTGTAACTCCTCACTGACTGCTTAGAACAGAATCTTCTTTTCTGTGTTGACACATTATCACACATGCCACCACACTTCCCAGGCTCCGTGGTCACATTACCAGGGCCCAGAACCTGTGACTGAAAATAGACACTCAAGACTCCAAGATTCTGAATAAGGATCCATCTCAGTTGTCTGCTGAAAGCAAAGCTTGAGAAGATGATTTGATTAGGTGGTGTGGTTGTTGAATAAAAATGGTCCATAGGTCTGCAGGGAATGGCACTATTAGGAGCTGTGGCCTTGCTGGAGGAAGTATATGACTAAGGGGACTTTGTGGTCTCAGAAGCTCAAGCCAGACCCAATGGCTGGCGTACTCTCTCTTTGCCTCTCTCTCTCTCTTAGCTACTCTCCAGCACCATGTCTGCCTATGTGCCATCATGCTCCCTGCCATGACGATAATGAACTAAACCTCAGAACTGTAAGCCAGCCCCAATTAAATGTTTTCCTTCATAAGAGTTGTGTCGTCATGGTGTTTCATCACAGAAACAAAACTCAAACCAAGAGAGATAGTTTACTAGTAAATGATGCCAAGACACCAAGGTGAGAGAATGTGAAAGAAAATCTCTACTTAAGGGTGTGTTAGCACTACCACCTCTATGAGCAGCAAGAGCTGGACTGATGGATTCAAAGGGGGATTTTAAAAAGGGATACAAAGTTGGGTGGATAGAGAGACAAGTGAATGTTGAAGGAACTGGAATAAGGGTGTGAAGATTATATATATGTGTGTGTACATAAATATAGAAAGAATATATATACATATATAGAGGAATTGTCCAAGGAATTAAAAATTATTTTAAAAAAGATGAACTAAATAAAATTCTACTAGGGAAACAAGTTACTCAATGCGAATGGGGCTGGGCTATAACCTACAAAGCCTCACCTGGAGACCAGACTCTACTAAATAGGCATCACCTTTTAAAGGTTCCACAACCTCCCCTAACAGTGCTGGGGACCAAATATCCAAACACATGAGCCTTGGGAAACATTCTGCAGTCCAACCCTAACAGTGTTGTTTTGTGCCGCATCCACTCAGCCCACGATGGACTTGGCTGTGAAGCAGCAGGGTCAGCTCCCTACTGTAGCACCTGTAACACCTGCACTACCTGTATCATTCACAGGTCGAGCCCAGGCTTGGAGACTTAAAGAACACATGACACACAGACTCCTGAGTCATTTGTGCATCAAGAATGCTGAATGTCATTTATTAAGACATGGGCTCAGACTTAAATACCCAAGGCAGAGTGCAGGTGGAAATTCCCCAGGTGGCTGGAATATTACTGACTTGTAGCAAACAATTTAGGTTCACCTGTTCTAACTTAAACTCATCTGTTCTAAACCCCCACAAGCAGGTAACCAGAAACTTACTGGAACTGGGTGCTAAGCATAGAATATACAGCCAACAATCCACAGGCTTTGCCTCATGGCTCAGAGCGCAGGGAAGGGTCATGTAGGGGCCTACACCCTACAAACTCTGGTCTTCCTATTGAAGAGAGAATCTTGCTCCAAGCTTAGATTCTTTTTCTCCCTCCCTTTCTGCCTCATAGACTTTCAAAATTATAAAAGCTCTTGGATGTTACACAGAAGCAAAAAAGAATCAGAGGGGCATGCAGCCAACCTTTTAATAAAAAGAATATAACTTTTGGCTGGTAATGCCAGAGGAGTCTGAACCTCCATTGCCACCAAGGTCTCCGGAAGCCATACTAGTAGGAGCCTGGAAGATGATGCTGAGGGTGATATAAACTGTGTGTGCCAAGCTAAAGAAATTTTAGATGAAAAGAATATTATTTCGATGTTTAGTGAAGAATGTGGCTGCTTTTTGTTCTTGTCTGAAAAATAATCTGCCTGAATCTAAATTGAAGTTTTGAGATGATGGTATTGGCAGAGATAGCCTAGTACTGAGCACCTGCCATGAGGATAATGAACTAAACCTCTACAACTGTAATCAAGCCCCACTTAATTGTTTTTCTTTCTAAGCGCTTACTCTTAACAGTTGGTCATGGTGCCTCATCACAGCAGTATAACACTAAGACCCAGTAGGTAGAGTGTTACCCATGCAAGTGTGAGGATTTGAGTTTGATGACCTCCTGCCATGAGATGAGAGGCAGAGATGTGGGAATTCACAGAAGCTCTTGGACCAGTTATCCTGGTAGACAATAAACAATAAAAGACCCTGTCAAACAAAATGGGAGGTAAGGACTTACACCTGAGTTTGTACCACATGACAGGTATACACTTGCATTCATATAACACACAGAGAGAAACAAAGAGAGACAGAGAGATTTTATTTTATACTAGTAAAGAGTGTGCAGTAGAAAGCAACAATCACCTACTTACTCCTCCTTGTACCTAATTCTACTCCTGAAAGCAAACAGGTAGGCTAATCCAAGGGAAATGGATCAGTGAGAAGCTAGAATGTGAAGCCGAGGACTTGCCTACTGCCCTCTCAGAGTCTTGGTGCACCAGCTGTGTTTAAGTATGTAAAGACAAGCTTTCCCATATAAAAACACCAAGCAAGGCTTTGGAACTGACCATAATCAGGCTTAGAAAATCATACATAGGTCTGCTTTGCCTAGGATCTAATCTCTTCATGTGACCAAAGCACCTTCCCGAAAAAGAAGAGGTAGCATTTTTATATTCTAGAGATTCTCAGCAAGTTTTCCATGTATGACATTGATCAGGCAACTTTTAACCAACCCCTTGGATTGAGGGAATGTCACACACTGAATGGCTTAGCAATTCATGGGTAGAACTTGAATTTCAAACTTTTTCCAATTTCCACGGTATAATCATATTTATCATAGAAAGTAACTGTGAGTAAGAGAGAGGAAACAGAAAAACAATAAAGAAGGCTAGAGATGTTGTTAGGATGCAGGAGAGAAGAAAATAATAGAATTGCCTAAGATACTGGGTAAAAAAAAAATGTATGCCTTAGCAATACAGATATAGCTCAGTAGTAAAGTTTGCCTCACATACATGAAAATTCAAGACTCTTCTTAAGCCTATTTAATAAAACATCAGCCAGAATATCATATAGTAACATTTTAACATTTTATTCCTTGCCATATAATTATAAACAACTCTTTGTATCAAAATATATACATACATGAATAAACAAGATTGTATTTATAATAGAAAACATCATGTTCTCATAATGCTACTTACCAAAACAAGATCAATACAAGTCAGCTACAGGTGCCCAAGTTCACCATTCCTATTTAATTATGTATAATCAATCAATAACCGTTCCTCTCATGTAAGCAAACAGAATGCACTTGTTTGATAAAGGAAATGGCTGGTTATCCATGTTATAAGCTTCCCTTTCTTATAATAGGGCATCCAAATGCTTATAGATCACCCCTGGGTACCATAGCGGCTTTAATTAATTGTTCCAAAAACAATTTTGTTGACATTCATCTTTTTAATGATGTTCCAAATTTTAATTGTCATAAAAATCATCAAGATGAGTACATTTTACAGATTAATTATCCCATTTAGCTACTACTGTGATGCTTACTTAGATCTGCATGTCGCAAAAGAATGGGTAGGGGAGGGAAATGAAGTTGATGCACCAAGAATATTGTCTATTAATGACATGAGGAGCTTAAATGACCAAAAACTATAGTTATCCTTGCTTTAAAAATACCCATAATATCTGAGTGGCAAATGAAATGAAGCAAGACAGAAATTCATCTTTTTTCCTCTGCCTCCAATTCATAAACCTTTGTGTTAATTTCCAGATGCAAACTGCGGAGATTTAATGAGATTTCCCCCTCAAGCATATCCCTTTAAGGCTATATCTAGATGAGAAATTCACAAAGTATGTGTGCTTTTAGTCACTTCTTAAAAATGATTGTGCATGTTGTATTTTAAAAGTAATAGTAGAGAGGTTGCCTAAACAGGACGTCCCCTATAATCAAATGAATGACCACCCTAATTGTCATTATAGAACCTTCATCCAGCAACTGATGGAGGCAGAAGCAGAGATCAATAGCTAAGCACCAGGTCGAGCTCCTGGTCAGCTGAAGAGAGAGTATATGAGCAAAGGGATCAGTATCATGAAGAGGAGACCCACAGAGACAGCTGACCCGAGCTATTGGGAGCTTCACTGACTCTGAAATGGCAGCTGAGGAACCTTCATGGAAAGGAACTAAACCTTCCAAATGTAGACAATAGTCAAACAGTGTGAGCAATTCGTGTGGAAAGGAACTAAACCTTCCAAATGTAGACAATAGTCAAACAGTGTGGGCAATTCGTGGAGCCTCCTGCAGTAGGACCAGATTATGTTCCTGGTGCATGAACCAGCTCCTCGTAGCGCATTTCTTACAGAGGAACACCTTACTGAACCTTGATACTGGGGGAGGGGGGCGCGACGACGACGACTCAGCCCTACCTCAGCTGATATGCCAGAACAAACTGACTCACCTCCGAGTTCCTTGCCCTCCTTAGAGAAGAGATAGAGGGATGTGGGGAAGGCTGAGGGAGGACTCGCAGGAGGGGGAGGATGGGGAGCAGTGGTGGGTATGGGGAAAAACTTTTTAAATAAAAAATAAAGATTAAAAAAAAGTGGCATGAAGGAGTCAAACTATACAACAGGGCCCGTGTGGGAGGTTTATTGAGGGGAGGGGAGAGAAATGGAGCAGAGACCAGTCTCTGGGGACAAGAGTGAAGGGAGAGAGACAGACAGACAAAGACGAAGAGATGAGAGGTGGGGAAGATCTGCCTTTATAAGGGAACGTAGCAAATGTGCACAGGCGCTGCTCTTAGTGGCTGAATCTGAGGACCCTAAGGGCAGGCCAGTACAGATGCCTGAATACTAACAGTGTAGCCTCCCAACACAAATCTCCAAAGACAAAGAGATTACACAATTATATGTATGCACAGCCATCCAAATCTGTATTTTTCATCTTCCTTGTCTGAAGTCCATGCCTGAGTATGCACTGACTTTTGTGCCTGTATCATATCACTTGGTCATATAGGAACAGCAGCATTATAGGACAGCGTCATGAAGAGGTAATGTGTTCAAAGACTCCACTGCTTAGTGACTTTGCCAAAATAAGACTATTTTCCCCAGGCTGGTCTGCCCTCTATCCTAGGTTAAGAACTCCTTGAATCAAGGGTCTGTGTGTCCTTATTGTATTGATGGGCCTATAATGGGACTTACTGATTATTAAATAACTTATGACTGAATTATGCTCTCCAATCCCCATGTCTCAAGTTCACTAATCTGTAAGTAACTTTTGGCTTAAGTAAGCAGAGATGTCAAACTGTCTATGGGTCTCAATCACATAGCAGCTTCTCAGCCATGGTAGCTAACCATTTTCAAAACTCCAGGGTCTTTCTAAAGCATTTGACTGCTTTCTAGGCCAAGGAAATTCTGGTAACTCTCCTTTATTTATAATTGAGTCTATTAGGCCTCTTCCAGAAAGCTATTAACAGAAGCATTAGATGTGTTACCAAAACAAGAAGGCTGCCATTACAGGTGCCCACCAATGATGTCCCCATGCCAGCCTATATTCATAGTAGGAGTAGCACCCTTGACCCCTCCCTATATGTGTTTCTCAGTCACTTTAGGTTATTAGACAGGCCCTGTAATCCCTTTGCATAATTCTATCAGAACAAAACATAGTTCCACTTTCTATTTCTAGCTGAGTTATTGCCTGAACCTGGGTTATAACCAGAGGCTGAGGAATGAGCGGTGAGTTTGGGTAAAACCAGCAGGTGGCCTGCTGTACTCCCATGCAAAGCTTTATACAGCACTGGGGTGATGGGAGAAGTGACAAGTGCTCCTGTGCAAGAGGCAAAGTCGCTGCTCTACCGATAAGCAGACTCTGGAAGAGGCAGCGGTGGAGAAAGAATTGAGGTTCCCAGGCTCTCCGAGTATAACGTCAACTTTGATGTAAAGATATAGTGCAAATATCCACATCCCTGACCTTATAATTAACCCATGAGACTGATTTTCATCATAGTCTTCCAGGTAGTTGTGAGAAATGTCCTTTAACCTTAGAAATACTACATCTGTGAAGCCTGATATAAATGTGTCTATGATCAGAGTTTAGGCTTTGCTGCTACCCTTACTGTTATTAGAGTGGTTGGATTGAACCCAGGACTCACATACTAGGCAAGTGTTATACCAGTGACCTACACCCAGAATCTCTAATTCTATTTTTATCAAAAGAAGACATTTTATGCCGTAATCTTCAGAAATGGACTCTCCTCCAAAACAACCAAGTCCATCACCACCACACAAGAACCAAATAAATCCTTCCATCCCACCTCTAGCAGAGACTTTTCTTCTAATTGCATGGCTCAGAAAATGAATAAATAAAGCTGCCTAGTTGTATTACTGTGATAAAACACCAAAACTAAAAAGCAACGTGGGGAGGAAGGGATTTATTTGGCTTACACTTTCACATCACAGTTCATCATCGAAGGAAGTCAGGACAGAACCTCAAACAGGGCAGGAACCTGCAGGCAGGAGCTAATATAGAGGACATGGAGGGATGCTGCTTAATGGCTTGCTCTCCATGGTCTGCTCAGCCTGCTTTCTTATAGAACCCAGGCCCACCTGCCCAAAGTAGCCCACCCACAATGACCTGGTCCCCTCCCCCTATTAATCACCAACTAAGAAAATGCCCTACAGGCTTGCCTACAGCCTGATCTGGTGGAGGCATTTTCTAAAATGAGGCTTCATCCTCTCACATAACTCTAGCTTGTGTCAAGGTAACATAAAATTGGCCAGGATAGCTAGTTTCTTGTCAATCAGACAAACACACACATCACTGTTAAGCCACACCTTCCCCTTTCTTGTATATCCCCAAGATTACACATTAACAAAGACATCATAATCTAAAACATTTTCTAAACTTAAAATGTCCCACAACCTTATGAATTCACTTTAAAAAATTGTCACTTTAAAAATATCCATCCTCTTTTAACATCCAAACTCTTTGTAAAATTCCAAAATCTTTCTCTCTCTCTCTCTCTCTCTCTCTCTCTCTCTCTCTCTCTCTCTCTCTCTCTCTCTCTGTTTAAAGTAAGTCAACTGTGGGATTCTGTAACTTAAGTAAAATAAATTAAGTACTTTCTTACTTCAAGAGGGAAGAACCAGGGCACAATCACAATCTGAACAAAGCAATACCAAACTCAACTCTCTAAGTAACTCAATGTCCAATGTCTGGGATTCACTCACAATTTCCTAGGCTCCTCCAATGGGCCTGGATCACTCCTCTGGCTCTGCCCTCTGCAGCACACACAGATTGTCCGGTGGTTCCACTCCACAGCTGCCACTGTTCTCGGTGGCTATATCATGGTACTGACATCTCCAAAACACTGGGGTCTTCTACAACTGGGCTGCACTTTCCATGGTAGCCTCTGTTATGGTGCCAAGTCTCAATTTCTCTGCATGACTCCTTCAGTCCTGGGCCTTCAACTGCCACTGAGGCTTCACCTTCACCAACTTTGCCTCTCCTAGCCTCTTCCCATACCAAGTGTCAACTGTGCTCTGTGACCCCTTTCATGCTTTCAAAACATGTACCACCCGGGTACACTACCAAATTTGGCTGCCAGTGTGAGGTTCAAACTTGACCACCTCTGGAGCACAACTCCTGTACGAACTTAGAAAACACGTCCCAGAAGAACAATGTTGATCTCTTCACCTCTAATTTCTTAGCTCCAGCTGGCCAGCATCAAGCGTTACAGCATAGTAAAGCTTTCACTTTAGTAATTCTGGTGTCTTGTTAATCACAGCTGATTCTTTATGCCCAACTAACCAGAACCATGGAATGTTAATTCATATAACAAATGGCCCCAATAGGGTATTTAAAATTCCCTCTGAAACTTCACAAGGCAGGCCTCCATCTGCCCTTAGCAATCTTTTCTTCCAAATTCCTACAGAGCAGTTCACCAAGCATTGAACACTTAATGGCTTTTCTCACACGAAGTTCCAAAGTCCTTCCACAATCCTTCCAAAGACAGCATGGTTAGGTCTGTCACAGCAGTACCCCTCTGCACTGGTACCAACTTGTCTTAGTTATGGTTTCTATCATTTCGATAAAAACAACATGACCAAAAAGCAAGTTGGGGAGGAAAGGATTTATTTGACTTACACTCCCATATCCTTGTTCATCACTGAAGGAAGTCAGGACAAGGAATCAAGCAGGGCAGGAACCTGGAGGCAGGAGCTGATGCAGAGGCCATGGAGGGATACTGCTTACTGGTTTGCTCTCCATGATTTGTTCAACCTCCTTTCTTAGAGAATCCAGGACCACTAGCCCAGGGATGGAACCACCAACAAGGGGCTGGGCCCTTCTCCATTAACCACTAATTAAGACAATGCTGATCACACGACGGCCTGATCATAAGGAGGCATTTTTTCAAATAAGGTTTCCTCCTCACAGATGACTCTAGCCTGTGTCAGCCTGACACAGAACTAGCCAGGACAGAGTCAACATTAGTAGCTGAGATGAAAATTAAGAAGAACCATGTTCTCTTCCCTCAAGAGATGTCTATATTTTCCCCTTTTATTGAAAATAGATGTTCTTCTCATTTTATAAATCCTGATTATGGCTCCTCCCCCTTCCATCTGGATCCTCCCCCTTTCTGTCTCTCATTAGGAAACAAACAGGCTTCTAAGGAATAATGATGATGTGATGTGACATATGACATGAGAAAAACTAACACACCAAAACTGGACAAAAGAAACAAACAGAAGGAAAGAGCACAGGAGAGGCACAAGGAACACAGGCTTGCTCATTTGCACACTCAGAAATCCCATGAAAACACTGTCATGAAACCATTAATATATATGCAAATATAAAATAAAAAGAGAGAAAAAAGTGTATGTATGTAATAAAAGTTTAAAATAAGATTTTTAAAAAATGGAAAGCTCTGACATGATGTTATGAGACAAAGACCCCCCAAGACGCTGTGGACTATCAATTGACCATCTACTGCTGGGCATGCAGCCTACCCTTAGGAGTGGGTTTCATTCCTCCAGTGAGACTCCCTTGGATGAAACTAAATTTCCATTTGCAAGTGGTTATCAACTGGACCAAACTTCCGGGTTAGAGAAGGGGGTTTGTGTCCACTTCTTTCATCCCTAGGACTTAGGCAGACCTATGTCTACTACCTCAGTCTCCATGAGTTCATATGTGTGCCAATCCTACTGATTTAAAGGGTCTTATTTTTTGGTGGCCTCCATCCCCTCTGGCTCTTGTATTCTTTCTGCCTCCTCTTCTGCAGGGTTCCTGAAGCTCCAGGAGGAGGCACTTGATGGAGACCCTCTAGGGCTGAGTGTTCCAAAATCTCTCACTTTCTGCATAATATCTGGCTTTGGGGCTCTGGTACAGGAAGTAGTCTCTTTGCTGATAGCTGAGCAAGGCACTGCTCTATGAGTAGGGGCAGAATGTCATCAGGAGTCTTTTATCACTACCTTGTCTTTTTCTTTTTTAGGCCAGTATTGTTTGGCTTACTCTAGGATGGGGACACACACACACACACACACACACACACACACACACACGATGAAAGTAGAAAGAGGAATAACTGAACAAAAGAAGAGATTAACAGAGAACAAGAGAGGGTAATGGGGAGAATGTGATCAAAACACATAATGGACATGCATGACAAAGTAACATAATTAATATGCTGGTTTAAAATACAGAAAAGCTCTGTTAACTCAGGAAGAGTGAACTGTTCTGTCTCCAATTTCCAAGACACATTCCCAAAGTAGATAAACAAATAGTCAGCCCTAGAGAAATAATTGAAGTGCCTGTTTGTAGCACAGCTTGCCTGCACCCTCTACTGTTTGGCACTCACAAGTACTGGAGGAATTATTGTTCCTCAACCAAAACTTTGAGCAAAAGAGAAGAGAAAACAGATAAGTTCTTGACCACCTTCCCCAGTGGTCAGCCCTAACAAATCAATGTTTTGACTCCGTAGAAGGATGTTTCTATTGAAACTTTGTACTTGAAACAGATTTCTGTCATGCCTGCTCTCACTTCTCCTGTGGCCTTCATGTGTTCACCAGGATGTTGTACAAGAATGTGGTGTACCCTTTGGCCAGGCTCTGCTTTCTTAAAAAACTGAGATGACAAGAACTGTAGTTAAGTTCTTTTGCCATGTTGTGTGAAACAGGGTTTCTCTGTGTAGCCCTGGCTGTCCTGGAACTCACTCTGTAGACCAGGCTGGCCTCAAAATCACAGAGATCTACCTGCCTCCGCCTCCTGAATGCTGAGAGTAAAGGTGTGCACCACCACTGCCTGCCTGAGTTAAGTTCTTCTTGTTGCTCCTTCATATTTCTCTGTAGGTATTTTTATTGAAAATAGATTTTTTTCATACAATATATTCTGACTATGGTCCTCCTCCCAGTTCTCCATAGATGCTCCTTTTTTTCCTATACACCCAAATCTACACCTTTTTTTCTCTGTGTCATTATTTTTAAAAGGCATCTAAAAACAATAAAGTAATATATTATAAAAACCAACATGGAAAAAGAGGCAAAGAAGCACATAAAGCACACATGCACATGTTCATAAACAGGAATCCCATAAAAACACAATGGGGAAAGTTATATTTTTAGCTGTAAGGTAAAAAATAAAATGCCCTGACAAAACATTATGATACAAAGATCCTCCAAGAATGCCATTGAGCTAATTTTGTGTTGGTCATCTACTGCTGGGCATGGGGCTTGCCCTTAAGAGTGGTTAGTATCCCCAGTGAGACCCTATTGGAAAACAGTTGAAAAGCCATTGTCAATTGGTTAGGGATGAAAGCTTGTGTCCACTTCCCCCTCAGAGACAGAACCTATAGTAGAACATCATTTCAAGGTGTGTTACTTTTGTTTATGTTGCATTTGTTTAACTCTGTGAAGCTGTGTTATTGTGCCTGTCTAAAACACCTGATGGTACAATAAGGAGCTGAACATCCAAGAGTGAAGCAGAAGAGAGAAATAGGTGGGGCTAGCAGGCAGAGAGGATAAATAGAAGAAATCTGGGAGGAGAGATCAAGGAGTGAGAGAAGGAGAAGGATGCCAGGGCCCAGCCGGCCAGCCACACAGCCACATAGCCACACAGCCACACAGCCACACAGCCACACAGCCACACAGCCACA
>PVIH01024264.1:0-23110 GCA_004025045.1 Sigmodon hispidus | reverse complement strand
GAAATTGAAGAGGATATCAGAAAATGGAAAGCTCTCCCATGTTCCTGGATTGGTAGGATCAATATAGTAAAAATGGCAATTCTACCAAAGGCAATCTACAGATTCAATGCACTGCCCATCAAAATCCCAACACAATATTTTTTGGACCTTGAAAGAACAATACTCAATTTCATTTGGAATAACAGGAAAGCCAGGATTGTAAAAAATAATTTTACTCAACAAAAGATCCTCAGGAGGTATCACCATCCCTGACTTCAAGCTATACTATAGAGCTACAGTAATAAAAACAACCTGGTACTGGCATAAAAACAGACTTGTGGACCAATGGAATAGAAATGAGGATCCAGACATTAACCCAAAAACCTATGAACACCTGATCTTTGACAAAGAGGCCCAAAACATTTAATGGAAAAAAGATAGTATATTTAACAAATGGTGTTGGCATAGCTGGATGGAAGTGTGTAGAAAAATGCAAATAGATCCGAGCCTGTCACCCTGCACAAAACTCAAAACAAGTGAATCAAAGACCTCAACTTAAACCCAGCCACTTTGAACTTGATAGAAACGAAAGTGGGAAATACACTTCTACAAATTGGCACAGGTGACCACTTCCTAAATATAACACCAGTGGCACAGACACTAAGACCAATAATCAATAAGTGGGATCTCCTGAAGCTAGGAAGCTTCTGCAAAGCCAAAGACACTGTCAATAGGACAAAACGCCAGCCTACAGAATGGGAAAAGATTTTCACCAACCCTACAAGTGATAGAGGACTGATCTCTAAGATATATAAAGAGCTTAAGAATCTAGAGCCCAAAACCTTGAATAACCCAATCAAAAAATGGGGTACAGATCTAAAAAGGGAATTCTCAGCAGAGGAACTAGGAATAGCTGAAAGGCACCTGAAAAAGTGCTCTTCATCTTTAGCCATCAGAGAAATGCAAATCAAAACAACTTTGAGATACCACCTAACACCTGTTAGATTGGCTAAGATAAAAGACACAGATGACAGCCTATGTTGGAGAGGATGCTGAGCAAGGGGAACACTCCTCCATTGTTGGTGGGAGTGTAAGCTTGTTCAGCCACTTTGGAATGCAATATGGTGGTTTCTCAGAAAATTGAGAATCAATCTCCCCAAGGACCCAGCAATACCACTTCTGGCTGTATACCCTAAAGAGGCACAATCATACTCCAAAGGTATTAGCTCAACTATGTTCAAAGCAGCACTATTTGTAATAGCAAGAACCTGGAAACAACATAGATGTCCCTCAACTGAAGAATGGATTAACAAACTGTGGTACATCTACACAATGGAATACTATTCAGCAGTAAGAAAAAACGATATCCTAAAATTCGTAGGCAAATGGATGGATTTGGAGAATATCCCCCTGAGCAAGGTATCACAATCTCAGAAAGATATGCAGGGGATGTACTCACTCATTAGTGGTCTCTAAACAAACAAACAAGAAAAAAAAGCCAAGCATGCCCAAGAGGCAAACCACAACCACTGAACAGCTTGGGATCAGAAACACCCTGGACTGACCCTTCGAACCCCATTCCAACTTTAGGAACACCTGACTCACTCTTGAGGGAGGGGGACAAAACTGGATCTGGCCAGTAGTGGAAACTGATCCAAGCATTATTTGGTCAGTGGGACCATAGGACTGTCTGCTGCCTGCCCAGGCAGGGAATGGGGATTTGCGGAGAAAAAAAAATGACCTGATGTGGTGGGAGGGGAAAGGGACCTTGAATAAGGATATACAGGGATGGAAAAAAGAAAATCAGAGGGAAAGCTGAACACAAAGTAAATATATGTGTAGCAATCTTGTTTGCATTACCACCCTTGATAAGTCATGCTTATGATTTTTATCTTCTTTATAGTTATTGTTAACTTTTCAGCATTTTATATTCATTTTACTGTTTTTTTGATAAATACAAAATAAATAAAAAAGAAAAAAAAGACAAAAAAATTGAAATTTGAGAACCCCAAACAAACAAAAAAACAAACAAACAAAAAAATGGAAGGAGTGTTCATACAGGAGCTTATTGAAGCTCTACTGTCAAGGTATTTGTAAATGTGTTCTCTCAAACTATATTTATAAGTAATCAAGCAGCTGAAAGCTAGTCCAAGGGCACTTACCCAGACTATGTCATGGTTGTCTATATACAGTGAAGAACTGAATAGTCTTTGTAATTCAGAATTATATCAGGGGAAAAAATAAGCCTGATGTGGTTTAGGACTTACTGATGCTAAGTAGCTTTGTGAAAATAGAGTTAAGAAATGACATGTGTGACAACTTCCTTATAGAGCTTCAAAGAAAAAGGGAAAAGGCTAGAAAGAAACTCTCATTTTTAATAAACCTAAATTATTGACGGCCTAAGGGATGTTCTTTTAAAAATAGCAGCTAATGCATCAAAGTAGATGTCAAATACCTAAAATGATTTGTCTCCCTCTATTTATTGTCAAATGAGGTATTAATTTACATAGCATATAGTGGACAGAATTTGTAAATGGCCACGGATAAGTTCAAGTCAATTTTAATGCATTTAATGTCACAACATAAATCATCTTAAACTGCACATTTCTTCCAGCAAATTGTGGAAAAGATTTATCTATGACCCAAGACTGGTTTTACAAAAGCAAAAGTTAAAAATCTTTTATCATGTAGAAAGAGAAGTAATCACTTTAAGGATATATGCTATCAGTCCTAATATCTTTAATATATGATAAAATAGCAGAAAACATGTTTCTCAATGTTTTTAATCATCATCTTTGAAAGACCTAGGAAACTGACCATGTATCAGTTATATATAGCCTATTTGTTGACATTTTGCTATTTCAGATCCAACAAAGTACTCTTGAAAATTAACAGTCCAAGAGCAAAAATAAAAAAGGAAAATGGACAGAGTTTGAAATAGGTCAAAGAGAAGATCTATGGTAGTTTAAGTAGGTTTGACCCACATAGACTCATGTGTTTGAATGCTTGGCTTATATAGGGAATGGCACTATTAGGAAGCACAGCCTTGATGGAATTGGTGTGGGCTTGTTAGAGGATGTGTGTTATTGTGGGGGAAGGGCTTTGAGATCTTATGTGCTCAAGCTACACCCAGAGGCACTTCCTGTTGCCTACAGATCAAGAAGTAAAACTCTTAGATCCTTCTCTAGCACCATGTCTTTTGCCATGACAATAATGCACTAAATCTCTGAAACTGAAACCAGCTCCAATTAAATATTTTCTTTATAAGAGTTACTGTCATCATGGTATCCTTTCAAGGCAACCAACAGAAATCCTAACTAAGATAAGACCCAAACCAAAAATTGCTAATGTTGAACAATGCTCACATGGAAGCACTGTCTTATGGGATCAAATTATAGCTCAGGAGAAGTCTACCTGTTTAGCATGTATGACACAAATACTGCCCCAAACAAACAAAACTGCTTCATACTCACCACTTTGATGAAATTTTAAAGGGAGAGAGTCTGTCAAGGTTATAGCAAAACAACTTTTTCAGATCCCAAAGATCATATATTTCATTGAAGAAATTTAGCAAGTAGAAAATGTACATGCACCATTACATACCAGTAACTGTACTTCTGTGAGTTATAGGTACACAAAAAAATGAGCAATCAAGGTAGCATCCCAGGATACCTTAATCTCAGTGGACATCCAGCCAAAGGAAGTTCCACAAAGCTCTGAACTCAAGAAGCTGTGTTTTCTGATGTTCCCAGCTTTGAACTTTAAGATTCACACTTAAAAAACAAACACAGAAACAAAAAAAAGGTTCTCTGAGTCAATAACTAGTATGCCTGCCAGTCTTCTGTTACAACATTAGCTAAAATAGAAATACATTGATGTAGGTATAGAAAAGTTAGAATCATAAGTTATTTTGAAATACATATGCTTGAAATTTTTAATTGAATTTGTTGGATAAATTCTGATATATTCTGAGCACCAATTTTTGAAACAAGGGGAATATTTAATTCTTATTATCTACTATGTCCCCAAAATTACATGTGTGTATGTGTGTGCTTGATAGCAACACACACACACACACACACACACACACATCACATCACAAATGAGTTTACTTTAAAATACTCTATTAGATTTATCCTCAATTTACTAAGGGGTACAGAATATCAGAGTAGTCATACAAGGACAAAAAACAAACAAGATTTAGCTCAAGTCTGTTTCATATCAAAGTTCATATACTTTATATTATATTATCCCTTTGGACTGAAATCTATTTTTCTCAACATTCCATGTAGGATTGAATTCAGAACCCTATTTCGTAGGTATCATGTCAATATTTTGGAGCACACACATGGAAATTTTTTTTAATTGCTGTGATTTGCTTAACAGCCAACAAAAATCACATGCCTCTTCTACAAACTACTCCTTGATGTCTTTGGCTTCTGTGATTTGTTTTTTTTTTTTTTAAAGTTTGCTAGTAGAACACAACAATACAGCTATTTGAGTGTGAGCATGTACCAAAGAAAATGATGGGCAATTTGGAGTTTCTGGAAGTAAAAAGTAAGTGTGTGTGTGTGTGTGTGTGTGTGTGTGTGTGTGTGTGTGTGTGTGTGTGTGTGAGAGAGAGAGAGAGAGAGAGAGAGAGAGAGAGTAAGTTAGTCTGCTTAGTTTTGCCTGATATTTTTCCATTTCTTTGCTTTAGCATTTTCCCCCAGTATGTTAGTACATTAATACCTCTGGAAGAACAAACAAAAATTCTTACAACAGGAATCCAGCTCAAAATCATTATGAAACACAGATGTGTCTGTATTTCTCAGAGCCTGGCTGTGGTTTTATTGTTTTCCTCTTTGGCAGTCTCAGAAAAATGCACATTTGGCCAAAAGAAAAAATTCCCCCAAGTTATCTTAAGTGGTCATAAACTACAACAGCTTTGTAAAGAAACTGAAAAACTCCTGGCAGAGTACTAGGGCTGAACGTATGTGGTCTCACTCATCCATGCTGAAAGAGGGAGAAGTAAGTGGTGATGCTGCTGTAGACTGAGGGAGATACAGAAAACTTAGGAGCTGCTTTCATTCTATTATCTCCAAAATGACTTGTCGTCCTATGGCAGCCTGCCTTCAGGAGTCCCTCTCCCCAACCTGTCTCCATTTCTTGAGGAATCTGCCTATTGGTGCTGACACAAGGTCCCCTTAGCTCTTTTCTATTGTCCCTCCTGGTTTTCCCTTGTAACCCTTTTCTATCTCTTTATGTCTCACATAATGCTTAGAAGCACTCTTAGCCAGTGTCACCACAGCCACCACCTAAGATATAAGGAATAAATGATCCAGAATAGTACTCAAAGTAGGAAGGGAAATATAACAACAAAATACCAGGAATCAGTAGAAACTGCTCACTGATGACTTTTCATGGGAATGATCTCAATTACCACAATAAAAAGATCTAGACTAAAAGATTAGGTTAGAAAACAGGATTTATAATTTCTGTTGCATCCTTACCACTAGGGCTAGACAAACATCAGGGTAAAAGAACTGAGAAAGGTATTCTCAGCAAATGGCCCAAGAAGCAAACAGGTCAACCCTTTTGATATCTCACAAGATAGAATTGGAAACAAAGTGAATCAGAAGAGATAGGAAAGCATGTCACATACTGATCAAAGGAGAAATCCACCAAGAGGATATTACACATCAAACACAAAGGCATACACATTCACAAAGGAAATATTACTATAGTTAGAATGAAATATGGACCATCATACAGTGATGTTGAGTAACTTTAATACTCCATTATCACCAATAGACACATCATCTCAGAAAAACAAAAACATGTAATAAATAAATCTAAACAAACAAATAAGCAGAAAAAACAAAAACAAAACCCCAGAGAAATTATAGAGGTAAATGATATAATCAAAAGGACATGATAATCTACTGAACATTTCATCTAAGCAGTGAAGAATACACTTTCTTCTCCAAAATTCATGAATCTTACTGCAAAATTAGTCACATATTAGAACACAAGCAAGTGCAACACAGATAAGAAAATTAAAATAAAATAAATGATTCCTATCTGACCATAAATTAAAGCTGGATATCAGAAACAGCAGGATATATGTTACCTCACAGAAACTCAACTCACTATTGAGTAAAAAATGGTCAAGAGAGAAGCAAAGAGAAATAAGAACCTTTTTAGAACTGAATGAAATCTAAAGTGCAAAACAGCTAAACCTATGAGAAACAAAGAAGGCTACTTAAGGAGGCAAGTCCATAGCATCAGATGCTTTCAAAAGACAAACCAGCAATGGAAATATCTCATAAGTAACTAAACAATACAATACACCTGAAAGGTCTAGAACAACAAGAGGAAATAAAACCATAGGAGTAGATGGCAAAAAATAATCAAGCTCAGGGCTGAAATCAATGAAATAGAGACAAACAAACCACAAAGTACCAACGAAAGAAAAGCTTGGTTCTTTAGGAACCAGTAAGATTGATAAACTCTTAACTAAACTAACTGAAAGAAGGAAAGAGAAGACAAAAAATTAATAAAATTAAAGATAAAAAGGGCATCAAGGACAATCAAGGAAATCAAAAGGGTATACTTTAAAAATCTGTATATTACCAAGCTAGAAAACCTAAAAAAAAAGGATGCATTTCTTTATATATGTGACCTATCAAAGTTTAATCAAGAACAAATAAACAAGTTAAATAGACCCATAATCCCTACTGAAATAGAAGCAGTAATTTAAAGTCTTCAAAGAAAAAAGAAAAAAGCTGAGGGCCAAATGAATTCAGCACAGAATTCTCTCAGAATTCCAAAGAAGAATTAACATCAATACTCCTACAAGTAATTCACAAAATAGAGACTGAAGAAACATTTCATAATCTTTTTACAAAGCCACCATTAACCTGCTATGGAAACCACATAAAGACTAAACAACAAAACAGGAAAACATAACTTATAATTCTTATGAACTTAGATGCAAAAATTCTCAACAAAATGCTTGCAAACTGAATCCAAGAACACACCAACAAAATCATTCACCATGATCAAGTTGGCTTCATCTCAGATGCAGGGATTGTTCACCATGTGCAAATCAACAAACATAATTTACCACATAAATAGAATGAAAGACAAAGGCCACATGATTATCTCATTAGCTACAAAAAAGGGGCTTTGATAAAAATCTAACAGCACTTCATGAGAAAAGTCCTGAGGAGACTAACACACCTCATAATAATACAGGCAATTTACAACAAGCCCAACATCAACCTAAATGAAGAAAAACTCTAAATCAGGAAAAAGGGAAGGATGTCCAGTCCTATGTGTACTCAGTATAGTACTTGAGTATTTAGCTAGAGTAATATGACAACAGGAGATCCGGGGAATACAAACAGAGAAGGAAGAAGTCAATGCACCTATATTTGCAGATAATATGATTTGATACATAAAAGATTGTTAAAAAAATTCATCAGAAAACTTCTATCTTATAAAAGTAGCAGAATACAAAATTAACACCTCAAAATCAAGAGCCTTTCTATATACAAATGACAAATATATTAAGAAAAAAATCAGGGATGCAATATCCTTCACAATAGCCTCAAGGTAATTATCTTGAGATAACTCTAAGCAAGCAAAAGATTTTTATAGCAATAAATAAATAAATAAATAAGACATTGAAGAAAGATGCTCAAAAAGACACCAGGAGATGGGAGTGTTTTCTGCACTGCTGCATTGGTAGTATTAATCCTGTAAAATTATTATTCCACCAAAAGCCCTCTACGGAATCAATTAATCACCATCTAAATTCTACCACAATTCTTCACAGAAACTGAAAAAAATAATCTTAATCTTCACATGGAAAGACAAAATAACCCAGTATACCTAAAATTATCCTGAATAAGAAAAGGATGGTCTAAGCTATTCACCTGGATTTTAGGTTGCAGTGCAGAGCTATAGTAATGCAGTGTAGTAGTTACATAAAAACACATACATTGTTGATCAATAGAATAGAACTGAAGGCCCAGACATAAAACCATATATCTACGGATACTGGAGTTTTGACAAGAAAGTCAAAAATAGTCACTACAGAAAAGACAGCATCTTCAACAAATGGTGCTGGTCAAACTGGATGAATACACTTAGAAAAATAAAAATAGATTCATTTTTATCATCCTGCATAAAACTCAACTTCAAATGTATCAAGGATTCAATATAAGACCAGATACCCTAAATCTGATAGAAGAAAAAGTGGGGAATAAGTTTGAACTCATGGCTACAGGAAACAACATTCTGAACATGATACCAGGCACTAAGTGCACAGGCACTAAGACCGACAATTAATAAATGGAACCTCATGAAGCTGAAAAGCTTCTGAATGGCAAAGGACATCAATATGTGGGCAAAGTGTCAGTCTACAGAATTGGAAACGGTCTTTACAAACTATATGTCTGTTAGAGTGTTAGTATATAGAATAAACAAAGAACTAAAACAAAAGAAACAAAACCCTGAAATTAAGAGAATAACCCAAGTTAAAAAAAACGAGATAGACTCTACTCATCCCCAACACTGCTTTCATACATACTGTCAGTGGCAAAGCTAAACTGTACCAAGCATATATTTGCCTTAACGTGACAAAGCTGACTGTATAATGGTTCATAGAAGTAAGGACAGTAAGACCTTAGTGAAACAAGTCCTTCAGGTCCCTTGTATGTGCCAGTTGCTTTGTTGACTACATTGATAACAGAGATAAAATAATTTTTAAATGCCTGTGATTGTCAGGCTGCAAATTCTGGCCACTATAAAAATCTTCACTGGGTGATATACATGCAATATTGAGTCCTGAACCTTAAAAGATACTCACAACACTGGTTAGCAGTTAAGAAGGCATGTGATTAAACATTCTAGAGCATGAACTGCTATGGATGTACTGCATTGCTGCTGCCTCTCAAGATGTAGATGAGCAAACTTGACATTGTTTACCATTACACAGCAGTTCTCACTTCAAATTATATGAAGATGTAAGGCTCCCTGATCACCATTCATGATGCTCAGTGTCTGGTCTTTAGCTACCTGGCCTTCTGATCCTCATAAGAGGATGCATAGAGTGCGTATCAGCACACTGAGTAACACATGAGTATAGCTCAAGAAGCTCGTAATATGTTACAAAATTCCATAATGGTAAGTCCTGTTGTTTTTATCTAAATCTCAATTGTTCAATTTTACCAACAAAGACTTGGAAGCCAGATGCTGAGGTGAAAGCTTACTATCTTAGAGAGGCAGAGAAAGCATCTAACTGTCCTTCCTCCTCTGCTGTCATCTCCCAAAAGAGACCTCTTTCCTAGGACATCTCAAACAAAACTCAAACTGAATGGCCCTCCCTCCTACTTCCTGTGCATCTCTCTTTTCCCTGACTCCTTCTTACTCTATGTTTTTCTATCACCTGTTTGCTTGTTCTGCCTCTTAACCTATTGTGGGCTTTATTTAATTCTGTTTACAATATTCAAATACAATTCAATATTCTTGGTTAAAGGTGTGTGTTAAAGTTGAGCCACATCATAACTAGAAACAGATTTGTCCAGTAACTAATGCACTCTCTTGGGGTTCACAGTGTGACCAAATATCCTGTAACAAATTCCTGTACTAAATAGCATTGGAATTGAGACTCTAAGATAAGTGACCTTCCATTTTTACAGGTCATTTAATATCTTCATAGTCACAAGTGCCAGAACATTGTGAACATTTCTACCTTGGATTTCTAATTCCTTGGGAGTTTTATAGTTCTCAGCATGTCTTGGCATCTCCATAAAGGCTCATTAGCCTCTGATTATTTTATTGTGTGTGTGTGTGTGTGTGTGTGTGTGTGTGTGTGTGTGTGTGTGTGTATAAATTTCATGGTTGTAGTCCTGTAGCC
Organism: Sigmodon hispidus; assembly: GCA_004025045.1. Classification (NCBI taxonomy): domain Eukaryota; kingdom Metazoa; phylum Chordata; class Mammalia; order Rodentia; family Cricetidae; genus Sigmodon; species Sigmodon hispidus. The sequence goes on along the minus strand of PVIH01024264.1, from coordinate 13,224 downwards.
ATCACTGGGTGCATTTCTTTATATTCTTAGCTATAGATTGTTTTGTGATATCATGAATCTTCATGCATGTGTGCATTAGAACTTCCTGAGCTTGAAGCTCATGGCACATTTTATACCATCTGTCTCTACCCTAAATTCATAATAAGATTTTAGCAATTAGCTATTAATTTCTTCCAGTGAGCAAAAGAAAAATACTGAATTTCCATCCCAAGATAATTTCCCCTCACTTGGAAAAATCTTGAAGAAAAAATAAAAATGTTTCAAAATAACTTATATTAATACTTTCTTTAGAGAATAAATTATTTTTTTCTGTAAATTTCAGAAAGTAAACATTTTAAGTGTCTCCATTCTTATTGAAAGTTTGTGTTTTACATTCTTTTAAACTATAAAAATCCAACCTCACTTCACAAGGCACTTAAAATGAGCACTCAGATCACATTTGTGTCTTGTGCTACAATTTACTTGATCTGCAGCAAGACACACAATGTATGTTACTTCTCAGCTGAAAGAGTTGTCTTCCTAGGGGTCAGACTCAGTTGCTGAGGGTGTGAAGCTACAAGTAAAGGCAGCAGAAACAATTCAGTAACCTAACAAGTGGGCTAAATATCAGTTACTATATATTCATCTAATACATCTCTTATCTCACATCTATTTCCTTTGCATCCACAATCCATCATCTATTGATATGATTTGTAGCTGTCATTTACTTCCTATAATTGAGATGTATCCTCTCAATTATCTATTGATTCATCTATCTAGCTTTTAAATGATCAAAATACTGTGTGATAAGAAAAACAGGACAACATCAGCACCTTTGGCGTTGGCCCCAAAAGAGAGGCCATCTTAATTTTCAGAGACTACTGTTTTATGGATTCTCTTAGGTTTGAGGGGTAACTATTATGGAGATTCCAGGAGACTGTCTAATAAATATTTAACTATCTCTTCAAGACGGGCCATTATGGGGCTGAAGAGAGAGCTCAGTAGTTTAAAGGACTTGCTGCTATTTCAAAGGTCCTGGGTTCAGTTCCAGGCACTTATGTTGGTGGCTCACAGTTAGGTGTAACTCTAGTCTCAGGGAATTAAATATCTTCACTTGCATGGTCTCCTGCATAAACATCACACACACACACACACACACACACACACACACACACACACACACACTCACACATACACAGGCCTATATACGTACATATAAACTATCAAATCTTTAAAAAGAGAGTCATTTTGCCTTGTTTGCATTTGGATATTTCCTTTAATAATAAGTGTTGTCTTCTTGGAGCTTATATGTTCAGGAGAAGACAAAATGGTAGTAGAATAAGATGGAAGTGTCCTGTTGGGGGACATTGTAGAATTTTTCTGCTTTGGAGTCATAATTATGACACCTCTACTATGTCCAAAAGGCACCAGTTTCTCGATGAAAGAAATAAAATGACAAAAAGAGACAGCATTTAAGTTGACTTTCCCTCAAATATCTAGAGAGGCCTTGCAGTGGCCTGCAAAGTGCTTGCACATAGGTACCTCCAAAGAGAGCATGGCCCCTGGACAGGCTACTCAGAGAAGAGGTGACTACCAAGAGAATGAGACCCACAGGTGGGTAACTCTGAATGCTCAGTACTGTGGACTCCACCCCACAAAAGTTACATATTTAAGCTCTAATCCCTATGAGGACTGTCTCTAGAGAAAGGGGCTTTCAAATGGGAATTAAGGCTCCAAGAAGTTGAAAGAGCAAACTCTTAATCAAATGTGATTGGCATCCTTACAAGAGCACTGCCCTGAGAAAGAACAAGAATACAGAAGAAGGTGACCATTTGTTAGCTAGGGACAGAGCTTTCATCCCTGACAACAAACTTTAGTACTGTGAAAAGCAGCTTTGTTATTCAGCCACCCATGTGGTGATATATTTTATATTTAATAAAATGAGCCTAGAATATCAGAAAACAGAATCACCCACAGTCAAGCCATAAGGGTAGAGAGTGGTGACTCACGTCTTTCATCTCATCACTCAGGAGACTGAGATGTTTCTGTATTTCTGTGAGTTCAAGGACTAACAACCAAACAGTAGTCGCTCACACTGTTAATCCTAACTCTAGGATTATGATGCAGAGTTGAACCTGGAAGTGAAACAACTGAGTGGAGAAGATATTTAAGTAAGAGGAACAGAGATTCAGACATTTTGCAGGAGCAGCCAGCCCAGGCTGAGGACTCTTGAACATAGCATTTACCCTGTTCAGCCTGAGGAGTTGGCTGGGTGAGAATTGACTGTGGTCTGTTTCCTCTCTCTGATATTCCAGCTTTCCCCCAATATCTGACTCTGGGTTTTCAGTATATACCAACTAAAATTCGTGCAATATGCCCTGTCTATGACATTTTGCTTGGGCAACCTGACCTGGTAGACAAAATACTTCCTCTCTTGTTTAATTCTGCACCTAATAGCATTAGCCCACAGAAATAGCTAGAGTTTGGAGAAATGTGTAGTGGTACAGAGGCATAGTCCCCAGACAGGAGCCACTCCACCTGAAGCTTGTTCTTGATGCTTTCTTACTTTAAAGATGTAAATTAAATCAGAATGAAGATTTTTCAACTAGACAGTTTGTAATTTTTAAAAAAGGGAAACTGAGGGCTTGACAAAGTCAAGTTGAAATCCCTGGTTACAAAAAAATAGAGGCCTTGTATGTGTACCCTCTCCACGCTGGTAAATTAATGTTGTCTTCCATTCTTTCACATTTTTTAAATTACTTCTTGCCTGTGTTTGTTCACTGATTCCTTTCTCACTTCTGTTCCTACATTCCCTCATCCTTTCGTGGATCTGCTCATAAGGATCTCTTTTCAATTCTTTTCATGAAAGCTCTTTGCCATTGTTTGGAATCAAAGCCTGCAGAATCTGGAGACACATATTGTCTGAGGTTTGTAATCTCAATAAAGATCCAAGAATATGTCTTTAGTTTAACTAATTTATTAGCCAATTTATCCTAAGAGAAAGTAGGGGTAGAGGAGGTGGATTAAAGAATACAGAAAAAGAAAAAGAAGCCAAGGAAGCAATGATCTCAGGTAGAGTCTCCCAATGTCTAGCCTTCAGTTTAATCCTTTAGAAACTGCAGAATGTAAGCTCTGCCAGGATAAGCGCCACCAAGTCAGGGACTTGAGGATGCTGTAACACACCCCCGTCTATAGTCACTGATTATGGGCATATGTGGAGGATGTTAGTACCCAGTGCTTCTGGCTCACAGCCCTGGAAAAGAGGGCTCCAGGAGTCCATAAGCAGTTCCCAACATGTAACAAATGTTATAAAAATGAGGGCCAAATGGATCTTGGAAGATAATCAACTTTCTTGACTATCCATGATCAGAATAGTGGAAGTAAGATTCCTTGGAATATTCAGCATTGTGTCAGCTCATGGTTAGTCCTATATGTTGTTTTGCACACATGCACACACACACATACACAGAGAACACACAGAGAGTACACACACACATACACACACAGAGTGCACACACAGAGCACACACAAAGAGAGACACACATATACAAACACATAGAACACAAACACATAGAGTATTCACACAGAGAACTAACACTCACACATAGTATACACACACAAAGTACTCACACATGAGTGCACATACACATAGTATACACACATACACACATATAAACATGCTCACATGTACACACACACACACACACACACACACACACACACACAGAGTACATACCTTGTTACCATTACTAAAGTATCAAACTTTATTAATCATTTTTCAGTTATTTGCTTAAAAAGCAATTTTTGGACATTATTTGTTACATTTTCATTCATTCTTTAACAGTTTCAAGATTTACCCATACTTACTTCTCCAGCTCCTCCCAGTCCACGCCTTCACTATCTTCTCTACTTCCTTCCTTCTTTCCTTTCTTTCTTTCTTTCTTTCCTTCTCTCTCATACTCACTCACTTTATCTTCTTCTCTTTCTTCTTCCTTCCCTCCCTCCCTTCTTTTAAAACACTTCAAGAGCAACTTGGGCCATTCAAACATTCTTAAATGAGTGGCCTTATAGAACTCTACAATCTTAAGAGTAAACTGGTTCTTCTTTTCTCATAAGCTAACAATTGCTAATCACTCCATGCCTAGGATTGTGTTTTAATTTCCTCTCTAAGCTAGGGTTTGGTCTGGCTTGGGCTTGCACAGGTTTTATACATGCTGTTACAATTTCTTTGGGTTTATTTGTGCAGCTACCCTGATATGTTTAAAGATGTTTCCTTGTAATCATCCTCCATCTCTGGCTCTTACACTTTTTTGCCTCTTCTTCTCCTGTGATCACTAAGCTTTTAAAGAGGGTTGTGTGATATGTATGTTTTAGCATTCCAAAGTCTCTTAGTCTCTGCGCTTTGGATGATCATCACTTATTTCAAATAGAACCTTCTCAGGTTAGGATTGAGAAATGTTCTAATCTATTAATATAATGATAGGTCATTAGAAGTCAGCTTAATACTATGTCCATTTAATAATATAGTAGTAACAGATTCTAGCCCAGGGTCTATGACTGGTTTATCAAAAAGTTCTTGGTCCAATGTGACCCAATAACAGTAGAATATGGGTTTTATCTTTTGAAGGAGGACTTAAATCCAGTCAAAAGTGGTTGGTCACCTCCATAATTTTATGTCACTATTGCACCAATATGCATGCCTGTCCAAGCCAGTTATTGTTGTAGTTTGCAGAGTCCACAGCAAACAGGTAATTACCAGTTTGATCTTGTCATGTTCTCTTACCCATTCACATATGTGAGATTTTCAAAAATAGGAATTTACTGTCAAGTTCTGGGGTACAGCAAGGGTAATAGCAATAGCCTGTAATTTTCATGAATCTATGGGATCTAACTGGAATGAATTACTTCTTTTGAAGTTGTTGGTAACACTATTCTTGCTGAAAATCCCATATCCTTCGTTTATTGGGAAGGAAAGAATTGAGACTGGGATTCAGAATCTTGAACTTCAGTATTGCTCTCTTTCTACTGCAAATCAGACTACCATAGCTGTTGTACTTTCGATGATAGCCCCGGAAGTTAGACAATACTTAAATACGCTGTCCCTGGTTGGTGGAACTGTTTGCATAGGACTGAAACACTTGGACTTGCTTTAAGAAGCACACCTTTGTAGCTTATCTGAGCCATTTCAAGGTCATTTTCTATCTCCTGTTTGCAATTAGAGAAGTGAGTTGTCAACTGTTCCAGCTACCGTGCCATTTCTCTGTTGTAATGGACTCTTAACTTCTGGAACAGTAAGTCCAATTAAACACTTTCTTTCATTAGTTGTTTTGATCATAGTCTTTTATTACATCAATAGAACAGTAGCTAAGACATCAAGTAAAATAGAATCTGGCAATATATGCTGCTGGTTAAAATTCTGCAGCTAAAGTGTCGGGTCAAATGCTGTTTTTACTCCTAGGAAAATGTTTTCATTGGTCAATCTGATTAACCTTTAAATCTGAGTCCTCTTATCTATAATCAGATATAAGATTGAAACTTTCTTTTTCAGGCTATCATTGATGTCATAGTATGCTTCGCCACCATGCAAATAAAATACACATCAAAAAGAACTCGAGGAGGAAAGGGTTTATTTGGCTTACACTTCCATGTCACAATCCTTTTCTGATGGAAATACAGCAAGAACTCAAGGCAGGAACCTGAAAAAGGAAGTAAAGCATGGGCCATGGAGGGATGCTTCTTACAGGCTTGCTCCCCATGGCTTGCTCAGTTTGCTTTTTTATACCACCCAGGACAACCTGTCCAGGTGTAACACTGCCTGAAGTGTGCTAGGCTCTCCCATATCAATCACAAACACAGAAAATGCCTCCATGGGCTTGCCTCCAGAATAGACAGTTGCTCTGCACAGGTGATGCCAGTTAGTGTGAACCTGACAAAGCACTAAGCAACAGAGTGCACTGTGGGGAAACATGGATGGAGACCTGGATTTTGCTGCACAGACTGTTTGTTTTATAAGAACATGGCTTCAGGAGTGAGCCAAATCTCCTGTGTCATCATTCTGTGTCCTTATCCATAATCTTGTGAGCTTGTCTGTCAACAGAGAGCTGATGATGTCAGAATGACTAGATGTCTATAAAAATTACATCTATTAACACACAAAATACATAGTAAACCCAAACTGCATATCAGATTCAAGTTTCTGGTGTTTTATGGGAAATATAAACACTGACTACATACAACATGAAGCAGAGGAGGTGTGTACTTCAGCTGAATATCTTTGCATTCTCTATTTTATTCAATATTTATTCACATGTAAGAAGAAAACTAACTTAAGAATGTGACTTTGGAATGGACAATAGCATCACGGTTCATTTACTCCCACAGAATTGTAGCATTAGATTATGCTTCCTCCAATTAAGTTGAAAATTGCCTGCGTCTGGTTTCAACCCTCTTTTCTTCTGGAACAATGTGAACTTGATATGTTATTCAGTTAATTCACTTGGCCAACAGAACTGCAATTTGTCTCTGAAATTAAGGACATACTTCCAGAAACTCCATAGTTAGGGTCAGTGGCAAAGGAGCTGGAATGACTTGACTATGGCTAGGCTTCTGTACAGAGAGACATCTAAAACGCTCACAGACTGGTCCAAATGGTCCTGGGCCTATCAAACCATCTTGGTATGATCTGTAGCTCTTGGTAAGAAGTGATCTACAGATCTTGCTGTTTGTCTAAAATGGTATCTTGCAGGGAACCATGGAGTTAGCCTGCTCTAGCTGCATTGGAAGGCATGTATTAAAAGTTTTTCAGGCTAGAGTCCAAAGCTTCTGGGGCACAATGTGCCTTCCAGTTCCTGAGAGATGGATGTTCTTCCTCAGGCAATGAAGTCTTCAGGCCATTTTGTGTTTCTCTGTATGCTCCCTTTGTAGTTAAGGAAACTTGGTGGGACAGTTGGCCCTACACACTGATCTGTGTACCCTGTATAGCTTGCAAGTTTCACCATATCCTGGAAACACAATTGTATTGATTCTGTCAATTTCAACTACATTATGTTTTTAATAAATGTATAAACATGTGATTTCTCTCAAGAAAACTGTGATAGCCTCAGTTGTGCTGTGGCCTCTCCAACTGGCCAAATTTAATTCTGTTTGGCCATACTAGCTGCCCTTGGCCCAGTAAGTAAACTCATGTACTTACAGTGTCTGGACTTTATTAGCTGAATTGAGACTATAGTGAGGCTAGATAATTAGATATTTTCTTTTCAAAAATGTTTAATTGGGGTGAAGTTTTTTTTTTTTTTTTTTATAAAAGTAAGCATGAAACACTCATTTAAAATGTCTTCTAATTATTAGGAACTTAGAATGAAATATTGCAATTATTATTATACTTTTGAGCTAGTTTAAATTCTACAACCTGCCCCATGAAGGATGGATATCTTCTGAAGAATGGCTTTGGGCAATGATGTAATTGCAAAAAGAATTGAAGGTACAAAACTAGGATGTGCTTTGAGACCCTAAAGACTTGGGTCTGCTGCTTAATTCCTATGACCACTTCTTTGATAAACCCAGGACAAAATTGCTTCTTTCCTTGCTTACACAGCTGCATGAATGCTTCTTGACAGCTTAAAAACTATGTGTAGGTTCTGGGCCAGGATGTTTATCTGTTCACCACATCCATGGGTAGTGTCTGTGGAGGCCCAAAGATGGTGTTGGCTCCCCTCAACTTGGACTTATAGATGGTTGTGAGCTGCTGAGTAGAGTCTGGAAATGAAACTGAGGTCCTCTGGAAGAGCAGCCAGTGCTCAAACCACTGAGCTGCCTCTCTAGCCTCCATTCATGACTTTTGATGGACAACACAATTAGTTATGCAACTTCTTTGTGACTGTTACACTGTTGTACGTCCATCTCAGTTATTTTCTCATTGTGACCCTAACAAAGGAAACCTGGAGAAGTAAGTTTTGACTTTCAGGTCCAGAGGGATACAGTTCATCATAGCAGGATGACAGGGTGACACTGTAGGGCAGCATGGTGGTACAGGGAACGTGAGGCTGGCTGGCTGGCTGGCTGGTCACATTTCACCCACATTCAGGAAGCAAGAATGAATAGGATTGGGGCTGGGCTGCAAAACCTCAATGTCTGCTCCAAGTGAATATTTACTTTCATCTGATTTTACCTCCTTAATAATCTACAATCTCCCAAGACAGAGTCACCAACTGGGTTCGAACATGTGAGCCTGAGGTAATTTAAATTTAATCTGCAATTTTCCTCTTTCTTGTGTCTTCACTTTTCATGGCTTTCTCTTAAAAAATAAAAATAAAAAACCAGGCTGTCCCAATATAAACTCTTTAGGCTGAATCAGCCTATTTGCCTGGTCTTCTCCACTCTGATCTAGACTTACTATTACAGGCCTCTGTTTTCCCACAGTTGGCTATGAACTCTATCCCAGAATTCCACTACCCTCCATATCATCACTGACTTTGAACACAGGCAAACAAATCCTCCCAACTTAAGAAAACAAACACTATGAACAAGAGGAAAGTTCTACATTCCAGAATGTTACAAAGTTCTCCCAAGTTCTGTTTCCAATTAAGTTGAAGCCAGTTAGACTCTGGCCTCTTTTTTTTATTTTTTTTATTTTTATTTATTTATTTTTTTTATCTGAGCCTGGAGTTTCCCATATTCCACTCTAAATTCCCCTTCTACACAATGAAGCCCATTTACCCAGAAGCCTCCTTTCTTAATATGCAGTCCAGAGAAGATATTAGGAATGAAGTAGGTTTGTTAATCGCCATCCTCACAACCTCAGTGGGTACATACGTATTGCCTTGGACAGCTTTCAACCTCTTGAGTAGAGGAACAAATAGTTCTACTTTTTCAATAATATTTTTATGAAATATTTTGTCTTTCAAAGTCAGAGAACAGAGCACATCCCTATTGTCAAGAAACTTACTGAACTTAGTTTTAACCATTATTGACTAAGACTTTTCTTGATGATAAAATGTCTAGAGTTGAGGATGTTGGTGTATATTACTATACTAAGCCAAAGGCAGAATCAAGTTACTGTGTTTATTAACTACAAACTCACCTCCTTATCTACTAGTTCTTTACCTGAGATGTTCCCCTTACACATTTTCATACAGCAGGCATTATGCTAAGAAGTATTATTTTCATTATACAAAATTATAAATGAAATATACCAATAAATACTTTAAATGTATATGAAGATTTCATTTTCAGGTCATTCACAAAATGAATTAAACATTGGATAGGTGAAGTCAATTGAGAAAGGATGGTGGATTAATTCTCCCCATCATTACACGACATAAACACATCCAAGAGCACATTGTGTGACACATTGGTGAGTACTGATGAATCTATTCTGCCAGCCACACATTACTTGCATTTTATTTACTTCCTTTCTATTGACTCTAATGAAGTGACCACAAGACATTACCTGAGAAACTAACTTTTCCTTTGTGATTGGTTATCAGATGGAGATCACGTCTGGGTTAGAGATGGAAGATGATGTTCCCTTTCCCTCTTGGCACTGGGATACCACCGGCTTAAGCCTGTGTAGGCCCTGTGCAGGCTGCCCCAGTCTCTGAGTCCATAGTGCTTCAGTCCTGCTCTATTTAGAAGGCCTTGTTTCCTTGCTGTCATTTGTTCTCTGGCTCTTACAATCTTTATGCTTCCTCTTTCACATAGTTCCCTGAGCCCCAAGCAGAGGAATTGAATGAAGACATCCCACTTAAGACAGTGTGTTCCAAGGTCTCTCATGTTCTGTACTATGTTCAGTTGTGGAGCTTTGCAATTGTTCTCATCTACTGAAGGAGAAAGTATCTCTGATGATGGCTGAGCTAGTCACTGATCTATGAGTATAGCCAAATGTACCTCAGAGTCCTTTGATAGCTACATTCCTGTAATAAAAATATTTGTATCTAGTTTTTCTCTAGGTTCTAGTCCATCTAGTCTCAGGTTCTTGGCCAGCTGGTCAGTATTGGACATGGGTTCTACCTCCTGAAGTGGAAATTAAATTCAAACTGATAGTGGTTGGTTACTCTTACAATTTTGTGCCACTATTGCAGTAACACACATTGAAGGCTGGTCACCATTCCAGACTGAAGGGTTTCTAGCTGAGTTGGTGTCCAGCTGTCTCCTCTAGTAGCATGCAGAGTACCTCACAGTCCTTTGAGTACTATTCAGTAGAAGTGAAGGCTTTAGGTAGGCATCAGCCCAACATATAAGTGTTCATTGAGTTTTGTAGGCATTATTGTAGCAATAGGGCCTTATTAGAAGTTTTCAGAGAGCAACCAATAGTTTTGGCAATAGTCTAGATTGTTTAGGGGTTTCTATGGGGTACTTTTGTTCCATAACTCAATAAGAAGTACTACAATGTTAATTCCTTTGGGCATATGCTCAAGCAGGTATCTGAGTTGCTCATCTATTGCTGTGAAGAAACACTATGACCAAGTCAAGTCTTGTAAAAAAATTAATAGGTGCTTGCTTACAGTTTCAGGGATTTAGTTCATTATCCTCATGGTGCTCCTTTATACACAGGTTGTTTTTTTTTTTTAATTAAATTGTGTCTTGTTTATTAAACTGTTTCACTTTTCAGACTCTCAAAATCACATTATTAAGACATTTCTTTGAAGTTTGTCCATTTGCCACTACAAAGGTGGCTGCCACCTCCGCTGTCATAACTTCTTCTATGCCCCGGTCAATGTCCCAGGGTCATACCTCCCCTATTGACCAGAAGGCAGTTCTGGGGGCGGTGAGTTTTAAAAGACACTAGAAAGAGAAAACTAGGAATTTTCATGTCTTGAATGTGTTGGCTGCTTCAGCACTGATCTTCTTCTTCCTTTCTAGAGTGAATTCTTAATAAAGAGCAAGGTCTAAGGACAATATCTAACTGTGAGGTTAAATGTCCCCAATGAGGACTGGATTCTATTGTCATTGAGCAGAGCAGCAGCCAAGGACTGTGCCATTTCAGTCAGTATTTGAGGAGACAGCATGAGAAAGTGTCATTGCCACTTATGACTCAGAGCTTTCAGTAGCATCAGCTTTCTGTGTCTGTTTTGAGTTAGGGTAGAACCCAGACACCAGGCACCTGCTGGGTGTCTGAGTAGGAAATACAATGTCTGTCTGATGAGCATCTTAAGAACACCAGCTGGATCATAGTACCTGAGGATTAAGTACACAAAGCTGGTTGATTCCTTGACTATGTGTGTTCATACTATCTCATCAAAACTTTTCTGCATTACCTTGAAATCAAACTGTGGATCAGAGAAACACTAATTGCCCTGGATTTGAATAGCAATGCGAATCCCAAGAAGACTACAGACCCTCACAATTGGAGACACCATTCACATCACTAATACTTAGGTTATCATTTACTCCTGGTCATTTGAAGTCATTTAATTGTACAATCAAAATTAGAACACTGTTGAATAAGAACTATTTCAGGGATGAATGTCCTAATCCACCTGCTAACAGCTTCAAACACAGTTTTAGAAAGATATGTAGAGAGTGGTGACACTGTTTTTCATCCCAGCATTTGGAAGGTTGAGGCAAGAGGGTCAGAACTTCAAGGCTAGCTTCAGCTATGAATGGAGTTTAAGCCATAGGCTATGACAGACTGTGCCTAAAAAGTAAAATATAAGACCAAATGAGTCAAGGGGACCAGGGATGCAGCTCACTAGTAGAGTGCTTTCCTGGGTCGAAAGAATTCCTGAGTTTAAGATTCAAGACTCATAAACAAATCTTTCAAAGAAAATAAATGTACTCAGACAAAGTCCATTCCCAGCTCTTCCTTGATTCAACCCAAAATAGTCTGAAATGTTCTGGCATGGTTCACAAAGATTTTGAGCTTTTCAAACACAAAAGAGCCAGCTGGTTTTATTGGCTCTAAGATCTTGCTGCAATTCTGTCTTCTCAGGCCAGTCACCTAAGTGTATGACTGTCACTGATTAATGTTTGTCTCTTTCAAACTTGTTGAATAGTGACTGAGTCAAAGAAAAGAGGACGGCTGCAACAGTAGTCCAGGATCATATGAAAAAGATCCAGAGTGATGATTAAAAACCCAGGGCTAAAAATAACAATCATGGAGCATTGACTCACGTTCATTCACACACGCAAAGAGACTTGCTTGAAAACTTGTGGGAAAGACAGTTCTGAGATGATCCAGATACCCATAATCCTCCATGAGCAAGAAGGCAGACTTCATATATGCCTGTAAATATCCCAGCAGTTATTTCTCTCTCCAAGTGCATTTACACTTTTAAAGCTGACAGTTGAAAGCCAGAGGAGCTTTTCAGTGAGAGCAGGAAATTAGGACTTTTTGTGGGTTTTACCCTTTTTCAGAAACATCTGCTCATGTCACCTTATGGTCTCAGTATCTCTGTAGTTTTAGAACAACTATTTTCAGTTTTAGGTCCAATGTATGTTTTATACTTCCTATCAGTGTGCAGCATTTAGAAAGTTGGACAAAGCACCGAGTTAATGTGAGATGGAATTCACCAAAATGGGCAGTCACAGTTAAAATTGGAAAAATTGGGACAATTGCTTCCTCTGGGTCCCCAGAGTCCATTTTTTTTTCTCCTGTTGCATCTTCTTCTGCTTTTGCTTAGCTAATGTTGCCTTCTTAGCAAAATTTGTTCTTGAGGGAGAAAACACAGACGTGTGTACAAGAATCCTCCACTGATGGAAGTCTGATGAAGCCACTCATTTGTACTCAAACCTTAATAGGTATTTGCTTTGAAATTATCCTGTTGTTCTCTGTGGTGATAGGGTTTTAATTCAGGGCTTAGTAAGTACCTTCCACCAGGCCACACTCCCAGCTCTCCAAGGCCATTTTTGCTTAATTGAAAAATAAACCTGGCTTGCATTCTCTGTGAAATAATCAGAATCTAAGCATCTGACTAGGCAGTTTGGGGCTCCAGGGAGAATTTCACTGAGGATTTGAGGTTAAATTTTCTATTCTCATCCTTATCTTTGAAAAATAGACTTTTAGCCTCCTCCGAGTCCTTTCTCATTCTCCTCATCTCTTCCTTCTGGGAAATCATTTATCAATTTCTGTGATTTACATACACAAGCAAATCTGACTCTCCTGGAAATGACGTTTCTCAATCAGGTTCTTGAAGAAATGTCTCCCGTCCTTGAGGTGTGAGCCAAATGAGAGAAAGACAATCACCAAATGTATAGAAGCAGATGTGATGGTGGCTTAATGTGTGGGTGGGGTTAGGACAGAGGTGT